>JXCR01011382.1:0-14823 GCA_002079205.1 Phalaenopsis hybrid cultivar | reverse complement strand
AAAAACACACAAATACCTTCCATTAAAGCTCAATATCTCAAAAATATGTATAAAAATGTGTACATAAATGCTATATATTTTTAGGTGTATCACTGAGCTGGCCATTTATGGATTAGATCTGAAGTAAGGGCCTTAGAAACAGTTTTGTGTACACCAACCTTCCTCATCACATAGTCGAGTGACATAGAGTCAGATGGCTAGGCCACATCTATCACCCTTTTTTTCTTTTGAACAACTTGTTTAACCAACTTCTCTTCCAGTCTCTTTGAGTTGATATATCGGCCTTCCCTTTTCGCCCTCTTTGCCAATCTCCATTTGGCTCTCGTCTATGGGCTTCTTCTTTATCATCTGCTAACTACTCACTAGTTTCTTTTTCTCCCCAGTAGGATGGAAGTTTTTGGTTAGAATTTCAATGGCCTTTAACATGGCCGCCTCATTAGTATGTTTCTTGCCGCTTGTCATTACTCTTTTGTGCTAAGAACTGATTGGAAGGCTGAAAATTCATAAATGATGCAAAAGTAAGTAATACGAGCACAAAACTCCATAAATTTCAATTATTAGACGTATTTAAAATATAATAAATAAGTCATTTTTGTAATTACTTATTTTATTCTTATTGCAGCTGTTGATTTCATGACGCTAGAAAATTAGGAGACTAAATATGTATATCAAATCAAAGAAATTCAATGGATCTCACTTAATGGACACCAAATGACTACTTCAGAATAGTTAAGAAATGAAAACTATACACATCGTTTTCTTCAGTTAGAACTATCGACAGATTGAACGGAAGCATAGCCGAATAAAAGAACAGATGACACCTAATGCAATGGATAGTCATTCGTAACTAACAACCTTAACTAATCCTAAAACTCTTCATAAAGATGGCCAAAGGGCACCTCACGAAATTCCATTCAGATTCTATGAAGAAGGCCCATTATCCGAGAAGAGCTGCTCGTTAGGTTACAGTGATATATGTTATGTCTGATGGTCTAAGCTCACCCATACAATAGAGAGCCTCTAGATAGGATTCCGTTGAAAAAGCAAGACGATGATCTTTCAATCGACTGAATGTATGGTGGCCGACAAAAAGTTTCAGCCGACTAAATAGCACGGGTTAGTGCTCATTAAAAATGCCCTTCTGCAGGCAATTATGAATAAGAAACTGTGCTATATCAATTACATACATGAGGAGGCAGTCAATTATGAATGTAAGAATGTGTCATAATAGCTTATAACGCTCATATTAAAACAAGGATAAACATGTAATAATTCCATACTAGATACTTAAATAAGGGGTCATTTATTAAATAAAGGACTAGTGAGTTTACTTTCTCAAAACTTGTATTACCGTGCTCTTAATCCCTCGCTTAATCTCTCCTACTTTATTTGTTTTATCCGTCCAACGCTTTATGCCTTGGGCGTAATCCACATGACTTATTTTGATTCAACATGTATTTACATATTCAACGCATAAATTTTGATTTTTTTTATTTATAACACTCAAATATTTCAAAAATAACACTATTATTAACATTTAAAAGTAAAATATAACTTTCCATGCATAAATAAAGTGATAAAAATATAAAAATCAAAGTTAATGTACTATATATGTAAATACATACAAATTTTATACCATACATATAAATCTTTCTTTTCTAATATTTTACATTAGAATTTAATGTTATGATTATTATAATTTATTAAGACTTTTTTTTTCAATTATTTAGTTTTCATATCAATTGCATAACAAATATTTTAAATATAAACATTTAAAATTATAAACTTAAAATTATTTATATTTAATTTTTTATCAAATTATTTTACTTAATTCCTATGCATTTATATATGTAAACATTTAGTTGGTAGATATGTAAATACATAAAAATTGGGTGCATGCATATATTTAAATGGCCCAAATAATTTAGAAGAAACAATGTTTATGAGGACACGTTAAGCTAGCTGGGCTTTTGTTAGGGTTTTAAGGGCGTTGCAAGATTACGGTTGCTGGCTACGACTGTCGATCTGCTACATCCAAGTTCTCCCCAATCAAACAGGTCCACTACTCCCTACTACCCTTCATCTCCCTCTCAATGGCCACAACACTCTACTGATACTTTCCTAGCGATTGGCTTCTTTGTACCTCTAGCTTATTTGCTGGTTGTCTGGTTCAACTTCTTTTCGAATGTAAATGTCATCTTTTGTGTACCCTTTATGGGAAGCTAGCTAAAGCTCGATATTTTATGCTTCATCTAATGCTTTCCTGCCGAAAGTCCAATCCTTCATTTAATCATCGTTGCGGATTCCTCAAATCCGCGCCTTTCTCCCGCGATGTGAGGATGAAACCTTCTTTATCCTCAACAGCTCCGTCTTGTCCAAAATCGTTTTCCTTTTCCTCTGCCTCTTCCGTTGTATTGATCGAGTCAAATGATTCCTCTCCAAGCGCTTCTCTTGCCTTCCACACTTCTCTTCTTGTCGCTCAGACCCTCGCAAATCTGAGACGAAATCCAGACGTCGCTCTTGCAATTTTCAGAGGCTTTGAGAACCATGGATTTCGGCACGGCCTTTTCACTTGCTCCGTTATTGTTCGCATACTTTCCAATTCAGGTCAGAGGAAGAAGCTTGTTTCTTTCTTCTCTGAAATCATTTTAACCAAGGGAAATTTTAGTTTTGAGCTTCCAGCTCTCTTTTACGTTCTTTCTAAGGTCCCATCTTGTTCTAACTCGTTGCTGCTAGTGTTCGATTCACTAATGAAAGCATATGCATCTTGCCAGAGAGGCCAGGATGCCATGCAGTGCTTCCTCGAGCTGACTAGAGCTGGGTTCATCCCATCTCTTAAAACTAGCAATTTTCTGTTGAATTTTCTCGCTGAGAGCAGTGATTTTGAGATGGTGATTGCTACTTATCGCTGCATGATGAGTTATGCGATTCAACCAGATGTTCATACTTTTACAATTTTGATTAAGGCTTCATTCCGCTGGGGTGAGTTGGAGAAGGTGAGTAATTTCATGGAGGAAATGTCACAAGCTGGAGTTGCACCAGACCTGCTTGCTTATACCACATTTATTGCTGGGTTGTGTGCATGCGGGAAACCAGATTTAGCTATTGAGTTTCTTAAAATGGTAGCAAGTCAGGGAGTTAGTTGCCTAGCTTATAACAAGGTGATTAGAGAGTTCTGTAAACAGATGAAACTGGAAGAAGCTGAAAAAGTTTTTGAGGATATGACAAAACAGGATGTGTTACCAGATACATTTAGCTACAACTGTCTCATCAAGGTTCTCTGTGAAACCGGGAAGCTTTTAAGAGCTGCACGTCTTGTAGAGGAGATGGAATCAAAGGGTATTGTTCATGATCGTTTCACTGCCACTTTTCTTGTTCAGGGTAACTGCAAGCTTGGCTTATACCATGACGCCTTACAGTATTTCAATAAATTTAAGAACTCTGGGATTTTCCTTGATGGAGTTGCCTATAATATTGCAATAGATGCTTGGTGCAAGCTAGGGGAAATGGAATGTGCTATGGATTTATTTCAAGAAATGTTGGGCCGGGGTTTATTTCCAGATAAAATCCATTTCACTACTCTGATTTGTGGGTATTGCTGCAATGGAGAATTGAATTCTGCTCAGAGGTTGCTCATGCAGATGCTGAATGCTAATGTGGAACCTGATCTTATGACTTACAATGTGCTTGCTAGAGGCTTATGTGAAAATGGCTCTGTTAATCAGGAAGCTGCTGACCTTTTGGATTTAATGTGGGAAAGAGGAGTACAGCCTGATGCTACTACGTATGGCATATTCATCATAGGTCTTTGCAGAGGAGGGAATTTAGAGGAGGCAGAAATTTTGTTCAAGGATTTAGAAGGAAGGGGTACTGCTCAAGATACACCTCTCTTCAGTGCAATGGTTTCTGGTTACCTCGAACAAGGTTACATAGAAAGGGCTTATGAGCTTTTTATCAGGTTGCTAGGGCAAGGGAATCTGGTGGATGAGATCACTTGTTCTAAACTTATAAGAGAGCTTTGTACAGAGAGGAATGTTGAAAGAGCTTCTACAGCACTAGAACATATGCTCAAGACAAAGATAACTCCAAACATTATGTCATACACTAATCTTATTGAAGCTTATTGTCACATTGGAGGCATGGAGAATGCACGAATTTTGTTTGATAAATGGATTTCACATGGTCTCTCCCCTGATGTCATTTTGTATACCACTCTCATGAATGGTTATTGCAAGGTTCATCTACTGCAGGAAGCTTGCAATCTGTTTTCTGAGATGAAGGTAAAAGGAATTAAACCTGATGTTAAAGCTTTAACTGTTATTTTGAATGGATATCTAAAAGAATATTTAACTGAATGTTGCCTGAGCCAAAACCAAGAAATGGGAAACTTAGAAATCAAAGCCAAGTTTTCCTCTTTGGCATATGGTATATTCAAATATATGAAGGCAATGGAGATAAATGCAGATAAAGTTCTGTATACAGTTGTAATCGGTGGTCATTGCAAGATGCATGATCTTCAAGAAGCTTGTAAGTATTTTGATGAGATGAAGGAAAGGGGTCTTGCACCTGATGCCTTTACATACACCGCTCTAGTATGTGGATACTCTAAGCAGGGGAAGGTGGAGAATGCCGCGAACTTGTTGGAGGAAATGCTAGAAAAAGGAATTATACCTGATGAACCTATTGCATTCTCAAGCTTTGTTCGGGCAAACATGAAGTGCAAGCATTTAGATTTGAACCTGATAAAAACACTAATTTAGCCCCCTTGATTGTCATCATTCTATTGTTTCTCTCCCTTCAACTTCAATGATTATGGTGCTGTTTGAAAATTTCTAATGTCTGATATTATTTTGACACCAAACTGATCTATTGTTCGTCTTCCCCTAGCAATAGGCCATGACAGTTGCTATAAAGTGGAAGTAACAGAACTTGTGAGATCTACCTTCCAGCTATACTGTTTCTCAAGGAGCCATGAGAGAACCTGCACATTTACTGTACATAGAAAGAACTTCAACAAGAAGGGGAGAAGGGGAGCTTCTAAAGAAGGATCACCTTAGAAGTATAATTTCCGTGCATACTGCCAAGCTAACCTGTTCTAGTTGGTGCCTTCACAAGGTATTGAGTTCAATGTTAAGAAGGTATTTGAGTGCTCCGCATCGCTCTTCTTTTGAAATTGCAATTTAATGCGGATTGATTGCTTGACTTGTTGAAATGATTATGGTGCAGTTATTGGAAGATATCTTGTTACTATTTTCACTACATTATTTTTTTTTTTAACTTTATTAAAATTTTCTTTTAAGTATTTATTTTCTTAATTGTCTTGGTACTATTATTAATTTTTTTGAGAATGAATGGTCAAACTAGAAGACATATCCAAATGATAAATATTAAAGTGCTATGAGAGTGTAAGAAGGATTATTTTTATTCGAAATATGAATTTTGTGTCAAGTAAATTACTTGTGATGTTATTTGGCTGAAAGGTCATTTAATTTACGCACATCTAAATAATAGGAGATATGAAAACTTTTTAGATGATGCAAAAAATTAAATATGAAATATTTAATAAAGATTTATCACTTTAAATGACACAACTCAAAATTATATGAAGGAAATGGTCGGGCTCTCAATAAGATGCTTCTAGTAGTGAAAGCTATTTTCTTTTCTCTGAAAGAGGAGCTCGGGCAACAATGGATATTATTGTGAATTTAGACAAATATGAGAATAATAACACTTAAGCAATCCCTTTTTCCGCTTCTATATACTCATTGAGTTTGCTTAAATATTCCTAATGGCTTTTATAAGAATCCTTCATTCTGTTAGGAACTATGGCTGAAGACATTATATTTTTCTAGCGTGTGTGGGTCAAAATATGGTTTTTAAATGATGAAGAAAATATTAGTTGAAACAACAATTAAAATATTGTTAGATGATTGGTCATATATCAGACAAAATGGCATTATCTACTTTCTTATTAGCAACGTTTATGAGATTGTATTTTAAAATATGTTAATACATCAGCCAATGTTAATTAGGCATAATTAGCATTTAAAATGTTTGATGCGATTGAAGAAGTAAAATTTAATATATTTATTCAGGGGTTAAAAATAATACAACTGCCTATAAGGTCATAAAGAGGATGATATTTGAGAAAGTTTAAGTTTATGAATTTTTATTATAATATTTTAAATCATATTGAATTCAATGTTTGTTGATATAGGGAGTAAGAAGAAAAATATAACGATTGAAGAAGGTTTTGATAATGTTGATATTAAATTTGAGGATGATAGATTTATTGTATACTACAATTCATTTGATGCAAGAGACCATTTTGGATCCCGAGAGCTTAAATTTTAAGTGAGTCTTTATCTTGAATATTGTTTCAAACTTCACTTGAGATCAACATTTATGATTTAGATTTTCTTAGTTATTATGTGATTTTATTTTGTTATGTTAATAAATAAAGTAAACATGCTAAAGGTTTATAACATATTTATGTATTATTCTTAATTTTATAATTTTTGTAACATTTTCATTTGAGGGTTGCCTCGCCTAGTTAAAGCAAAACATTTCTGTTCCAATTTAATCTTTTTAAACCTTAAAATGAATTGACATGTTGTGAGCTAAGCAATGGCCATGATAATGGAGATTGCGAACTTTGATTGCTCGAAGTTCTTTGGAATTTGTGAAATTAAAATGTTAGTGTTCATGGTCAACAAGGATCAGTAAACACACTAATGGGATGTTCATGTTTGCTTGTGATGATGAGTTAGAAGATAAGATTGATATATATATGCTAAAGCCCTCTCGATTATTTATTTGTATTTGATGGATTAGGTTTTTTATGGTCATAAAGGAAATAGTAATTGAAGGTTTGTTGCTCAGTTGGATTATTCATACATGTTGAAAGTCTCTCAATTATACTTGAAGCTTGGAGTTTATTTGCTTAACTTGCAAAAAGGAATATTTTAATCAAATCAATGTTTGCATAAATTTTGCATAACAAGAATTTACCTCGCATATTTGAGAAGTGTACTTTCTAAAAGATGGAATTTTACTGTGTAGTAATGCTTACACATCACATGAATACATATGGCTTTTTTGAAGAGTTTTTATACAAGTGCTACAATTAAGGGTTTGTTTTGGGCAGCTCTAGCTTCTTAGTTTTTCAGCTACAGCTGCGCTGCCCCAGGAAGCTGCTGCGGGGAAGCTGACTGTCTGTTTGTTGCAACTGTGTGGAAACAGCTGTGGGGCAGCTGTTTCTAGAAAAATGACTAATTTGTCCTTGTTTAGTGAAGCTGTTTAAAACAAAACTGTGACAGTGACATATTTGTTACTTCAGAAGTAGAAATTCATTTCAAAATAGAATAAAAATTCAGATACACCACTTACCTAATAGTGAGTACAAAAAATATTAAGAAAAAGAAAAAAAAAACTAATAAAATTACAAGAAAAATAATGATATTATTTTTAACATGAAGGCGATGTATGTCTCGTCCGAAACTGTCCAATAATGCTATCAATTCTTGATCACTTTCGACAGTGAAATCAATTTGATCGTCAGCCCATTGGAAGAAGTCACATTGTTCTGCAAGTCTTCGGTGACATCTGTAAAAAATGTCGACCGTAGCTGTGGGGCTGGCGTGACTTCAGAAAGGAACTCTCTAGTCCGCAGAGGCATATCAATCTTCGCGGCATCCCTGAAACACTGGAGTTCATCTTTCCTTAAAGTAGTAAAATAAAATTCATTAGTCAATTATTTTAGGCTGGAAAGTAGCTTAAAAAGGATGAAAACAAGAAGAAAAACATATCAAAATTGGCCAACACCAACTACAGTGACAGTTTTAAAGCATTATCGAGTGAAATCACACAATTACGCTGCGATCTGCTCTACTAGAATGAAATTGCTTGCACTGTTTCCAGTGTATATAAGGAAACTCTACATACTGGTCCTCAGATCAAATGGAAATATAGTTATTCTAAATTCTTTTGAGGGACGCCTCACAGAGTTTCCCAAAAATCATCCATGTCCTTGTGCTGTAATTAGCCACATCGACAATATTGGCATGCCCAAACCATGAAACATCATGCATGTGGCGTAGCCATGATGACCATGCACATCTATCAACTATATTTAATAGAACATATAAAAAAGCCTCGGTTGCCCGAACTAACTCAACTCATCTAAGCTCCTCTCTCAAATATATCTAGGGAAATTTACATACATACCACACATATCTTATGTATCATTAAAAAAAGTGTAAACAAACTTTCTATGCATAACATCACAGATAAAATAGCCAAAAGTCAAAGGAATACAAGATATTGTTTTTAGCCCATAATTGTGACAAATTTCATTACAATTCTACGAAAGATTAAGCTTAAATAACTAAAAAATAAAATCAAGTTGTCGAAAATTCAATGCTAACAAACTGTTATATGTTGAGAAGAACGAGACATGGATATAAAAGCATCCATCTCATCTACGTGGGACAAACCTTCAGGCCTAATTTAGGATGTAGAAAAAACGAGGAAAGAATTGGCAGAAGCATCAATTCACCAAAATCAAAACACGAAATCTAAGTACTCCAAAAAAAGGATTCACAGGGATTCGAAAACAAACGAGAGACAACTAGAATTCGATATAAACCACGAAGAACTAAAACCAAAAAATACGAAGAAAGAATTGGGAGGGGAGATATCGATCAGGAGTCCACTCACACTCGAGCGATGGTGGAAGAGGAAGCAGCGAGAGGAGGAGCGGCGGGAGCTTCGTGATAAGCTCGGGAGCAGCGCAGGCGTATCTGCTTCGCTCGACGCTAGGGCAGAAGAATTTCACGCGGTTTTTTGATCGCTAGAGGCTAGGGCAGAATAAAGGCTTCATGGGACACTGGGAGCGGGGCAATGAAGGTATTATCAGTTGATAACGCGAGGCCGCAGGGTCGATCCCGCAGCCAGCATTCGGCCTACTTTAGCCGCGAGTGGCTGCAAACATTGTTGGAAAGCAAAAAAATGAAAAGCCTCACGGTTAGGGACAGCGCCGCTCGAAATAAGCGACCCCAAACGGACCCTAAGTCACTGAGAAAAGATGGTTCNTGGAAGAGGAAGCAGCGAGAGGAGGAGCGGCGGGAGCTTCGTGATAAGCTCGGGAGCAGCGCAGGCGTATCTGCTTCGCTCGACGCTAGGGCAGAAGAATTTCACGCGGTTTTTTGATCGCTAGAGGCTAGGGCAGAATAAAGGCTTCATGGGACACTGGGAGCGGGGCAATGAAGGTATTATCAGTTGATAACGCGAGGCCGCAGGGTCGATCCCGCAGCCAGCATTCGGCCTACTTTAGCCGCGAGTGGCTGCAAACATTGTTGGAAAGCAAAAAAATGAAAAGCCTCACGGTTAGGGACAGCGCCGCTCGAAATAAGCGACCCCAAACGGACCCTAAGTCACTGAGAAAAGATGGTTCTTGACGTGGTGGTTGGGTAGGAATCTGGACCGGCTTGGTTTAGTTCAGGTTGAGGGAGGGCTGGTTGACCCTCTCTAGGACTAGGGTTGCAACCCAATTGGAGTGTCGCCTACTCCTAACAGTGCTAGGTCTTTTTAAGTGTTTCTTTGATATTTAGGGTTTAGTTTTTGATTGATTTGAGTTTATAAAGCCGCGAACTCCTAGTGTTCGAAGTGGTACTCTGGCTGTATCTTGGTCTCCAGGTACTGTTTGTCATTCTTATACCTTTCCCTCATCCCCTTCATTGTTTGCATGTTGTCGCCACCCATAAAATAGGAATTTTGCTATTTTTGTGTCCAATATGTTGCTGCCACCTAGAGACAACAACTGTCTTGCTGTCTTTTATTCTTCCTTGCCGTCGTCACCTGGAACAACCTTTCTACGACTATACTTGCTTGTCCTCTACCTGAAACCACCCCGAACTAGCAAATTGAGTGTTGTTCTGACCCACATCCTTGCTGCTGCCCCAGATAACTCTATCGTATCTGTTCCTGCCTTTTGCTTGTTGTTTGAGCTTCTGGAAACAACTGTCTTGTTGTTTCTAGCTTGCTAGCTGCCTATTTGCCACCACCGAGGTCCAAATCTTAAACGGCACCATCTATACCCTATTCTTTAGTATTTTCCATTATTTGCTTTCAATTTGTTTTATTTTTAGTTTCTTGCTTCTAAAAACTTACTAATGGTTGTGTTGTGTTTATCCTCACCTTTTTTACATACTGATTCTGGTATTATTTGGTATTAGAGCTAGCTCAACTCTAGTCTCATTCTAGGGCGACTTAAATTCCAAATCTTTACCCGACTCTAACCCCCTTGTTGATTTTTAAAATCAACAACCCTCTTTCTTTTTCTACATCCTAAATTAGTCCTGTACCTTTCATCTCCCAAACATAAACTCTGGCCATGCCATCGAAGTGATAAGTACTGGAAGCCTATCAGGAACTTACCTTGGATGAGTTGCAACGGGAAATTCATTGCGTCAGCAAAGACTTACTGAAATGGAGGAAGGGACCTAGGAGAGATCACCGTCGACCATGGTAGTGTGATTTGAAGACGAGAGGGAGAAAAATCTAAATCTCTTCCATAAAGATGATCCCAGTGAATAGGAGGATTATTCACGCTGCTTTAGGATTCAATATAAGAGGAGGTTGAGGGATTGAGTGACTCTTGGAGGACATGGAGACATGGGGGTGAATGTAGGCTTATCGAATTTCGAGAGGAGGATGAAGTTAGATGACTTTATTAAGTGGTTGTAGACTATTGAGAGGATTTTTTAGTATAAGGAGGTACCAGATGATATGTTGGTAATGCTTGCTACCATAAAGCTGAAGAAGAGTCTATTTATTGTGAGAAAATCTGAAGGATGAGATAGAGAGAAGGTATGAAGATCACTACTTTGTAGAAGATGAAGAAGGAGGTGCAGAGGAAGCATCTACCCCCAACTTTCGAAAGGACATGCTCTTGATCCTACAACGCTTACATCAGGGAGAGTTGTCAGTAGAGGAGTTCACAATGGAGTTTGAGTAGCTTCTGCTGAAATGTCAGCTGAGGGGGCCAGAGGAGAACACCATATCCAGGTATTTGGATGGCTGACCTGACCCACAATTACATGATTATTTAAGTTCGAAAAGATGACCAAAATGTTGACCCAATTTATATTCAGCGGCTAGTGCGCAAAATAAATATGTGATTAAATTGATTAATGCTTTACATACTAGGGGTACTACGCAAGTATACGCATCGTTTCAAATTACATATAGTTTTTTTAAAAATCTCAGTATCGAACCCACAGGAAATAAGAAATTTCATACGCTAACTTAGAAATATTACACTTAAACTGTAAACTAAATTCGCAGAAGAATACTATCGAACTGTTTGTAAAAGGGTGTAACTAAAGTAGCTAATTCTAATTTAAACTAAAAGTAATTGCAAAGTCTTTGAATTAAAAATGTGTAAAGAAGTACGATCATAATAATAAGTCTTTCCCCTTACAAAGATATTGTAAATCTGCGCAGGAATTAAATGATTAAAAATGAAAATGAGATATTATGATAAATAGGAGCATACCTATTCTCTATCCTTTCCAAGTATAAAGAACGTTGGCTATTCTAAAGTTAGTTTCGGCTTGTGTGGTTATGCTGAGTAGATTTTATTCTTTCACTTCTAGATTACCCACTATGCCATCTCTATAGGACTAACTAGAGACCTTTAGTACCAACTCTATGCTAAATTAGTAAAGGATCTAGTTCGTCACCCTAGAAACACCAATTCTTCGTCATCAGAAGTTATCTTCCTATTTATTTGCACTCCCCCTGACTTTGACATCCCCTTCCTCCAATGTTTAGTGTGGCACTCACTTATTGGTGAAATCATAGCCCTCCCAGATCATTATGTTTCACAACGGGTTTAACATTACAAATTATCAATTTGCAAAATAAATGAAGAACCGGTGAAAATACCACACAAATTGTTTTAATAAAAGAAATCTTTAAAACATTTTAATCCCACACATTATTACTTTTATTTCAAAGAGAAAGAAAAGATAACTACTCATAAATCATGGAATAGTAAAACAAAACATCATTTATATAAAAACCAAGTTTACAAGACAAATCTTAAACAAGAGTATAAATACTTATCTCAAACTTCTCCCCAAGCAATTCTCTTAAGTTTTCTGATAGAATTTGACTCCACAAGACTCACACAAGACTCTACAATCACCAAACTCTCACTATAGTGGCCGCCCACCCCTACAGTGGCCTAAACCACAAAAAAAAAGTTTCTCTTTTTTCCTCCCCTAGACGTGTAGAAATGTCTTCTATATATTGAGCTATGAAAATAACAAGGGTCACTTAAGACAACTTTTCAAAATTCGTCCAAATTCATTGAATTTTGACGAGTCCGTTTCTGGCGCCTAGGTGTCGGCCTTCTAGAATGTCTTGGTCTCTAGGCGCCAGGTCACCTTTTGTGTTTTTGGCTTCAATTGACCTAATTTTGTTCATTTTTCTCTTAAACTTCATTTCTTGCTTCTGAAATAAAAAATATACAAATTATCTTTTATTAAAACGCAATATCATTAAAAATAAGTATGAAATACATAGATAAAAACATGGAAAAGATAACTATTTAGAAATCATGGAATAACAAAACAAAACATCACTTATATAAAAACATGGAAATAACTAATCAGAAATTATGGATAACAAAATAAAACATCAATTATATAAAAACCAACTTTACAAGACAAATCTTAAACAAAAATATAAATACTTATCTCAAACTTCTCCCCAAGCAATCCTTTGAAGTTTTCTGATAAAACTTGACTCCACAAGACTCACACAAGACTACAATCACCAAACTCTCACTATGGTGGTCGCCCACCCTTATAATGACATAAACTACTAAAAAATAATTTCTCTTTTTTCCTCCCCCTAAATGTGTAGATTTGTCTTATTTATATAGAGTTCTGAAAATAACCAAGTGTCACTTAAGACACATTTTTAAAATTCGTCCAAATTTATTGAATTTTGACGAGATCGTTTCTGGCGCCTGCCTAGGCGTTGACTTCTAGAATGTCTCGGCACCTTGGCACTAGGTCACCTTTTGTGTCTTTGGCTTCAATTGACTCATTTTGGTCATTTTCTTCTTAAACTCTATTTCTTGCACCTGAAATAAAAAATACACATTATAGTAATCCTCACATATAAAAATACATCTTTTCAAGTGAGGAAAATAAAAGGTTTTAACTTTAGAGGAGGATAGTGAAATTCAAAATTTATTAAGGACTTCTCCAGATATAGTAATCCTCACATATAAAAAAATAATGAGAGAAAAAAAAATAATGAATCAAAAGATCCTGAAAAAGAAAAAGAAAATGCAAAAAAAAAAGAATGTGAGTATAAGTTTGAGGAGAGTTCCTAATTAAAAATTGGTTTCACTTTGTCTTTCTAGAGTAAAAAACTTAGAACAATCCTAAGTTTGTTTTTTATAACTATATTAGTAAAAAAAATCTTTTTAAGAGAGTTTTTAGGTCTAAAAAGTAAAGTTCATAGGATCCGAAGTTTGAAAATCTGCATTTATTTCTAAATTAGGTAGGAAAATAAATTCTCAAGTTTCATGATAAATATTTTAGTCCCTGGACTAGTCTGATTCACTAAAAGTTCTTCTAATTTGAACTATCACATTTTTAGAAAAAAAATTTAGCAATTCTAAAGGATGACCCATTAACTCTAATCTACATAAATTATTTTAATAATATAGTATTACTTGAGGACAAGTAATGTTTAAATTTGGGGGATTCTTATGTGCCTAAAAATGTACTATTTTTCATGCTATATTTTATGATGATATTGCACTTTAAATGTACGTTTTTTTATGTTTTTGGTTGTAGATACATCAAAGTGAAGAATTTAGAGTGATTGGAGCAAAATGAACAAAAATGGACCAAACCGGACCAAACCGGAGCAAATCGGGTCGAACCGGGGCACACAGGAGCCATGGGTACAAAAATCAGACACTTAAGTGCTTATGCCCGACGCTTAAGCCTCCAAAATGGCTCTTAGGTGCCACCCAGACAGAGAAGAGGGTGCTTAAGCGCCCAAAAATAGTGTTTAAGCGCCAAAAACGGTTTTCAACGTTTCTTTTAGAATATACATCAGATTTAGACGATTTTTGAAGCAATGCTTTGTGTGTCTCTTGGGGAATTCGTTGGAAATGAAAAAAGAGACTTTTTAGAAGGATTTGGGGCGTTATAAGGACTTTTGAAGGGGCATATGAGACACTATTTGAAAGATTCATTGAATATGGACATTTTCTGAAGAGATAATTAAGCAACTCTTGGGAAATTATAAATAAGGCTTGGAAATGTTCTTAAAATGACTCTTCAACTCTTGAATTAATTAGAAGAGGAGAAGAATGCTTGGAGAAGGAGAAGAATTCTTGAAAAAGAAGAAGAAGGCCTGAGCGAGAGCCCCAAGGGGGGGTGACAAGGTGAGAGAGAAAGGGAGTGAGAATTTCTTCTTTTCTTTTTACTTTGTTCTTGGAGAGATTTTTAAGGAGATTGCTTTTGCTATACAAGAAGAGTTTGATTTCCATCTAAGATAAATATTTTCATTGTATTTTGATTTAAATCTAGTACTTTGTTTGTATGGTTTCAAAGTCGTTCAATGAAAAGTTCTTGTTGTTTCTCCATATATAGTAAGTGGTTTTCTTTACTCTTCCCTCTTATAATGAATTAATATGCATGTGTAGGATATAGAATTGAGCAGAGTAAGAATATATTGTGATGATTTTACTTTGTTTTTCATTTACATGTAAACTTGATCAACTTGCAT
>JXCR01011358.1:12398-26553 GCA_002079205.1 Phalaenopsis hybrid cultivar | reverse complement strand
ATAATTCATAAGAGAGGGACTTACCAGAGAATGCTAATGAACAAAAGCCACGTGGCTTCTCCAATGACCCCAATAAACTTTGAAGCTTCTCAATCTCAGCTTGATTAAGATAGTTGGGTGTGGTCTCCATAAGAGTCTGTAGGACCAAATTTCAAAAAGTGGATATTGTGGGGGAGATTTGATGAGCTTCTTGCTGAATTTTTTTATCACCTCGTTGGCCTCATTCATGAATTAAAGTAATAGGTTTCCCATGCAACATCCAACAACAATCCTTGGTATGGCCCTGCTTTTTACAATAGGTGTGCCAGGGATTATCTTGAAGTTCATTTTGGCCTGTCTCCTTGGTTCTATTTTGGTTGGTATTCTATTGTGCAACCATAGTAGATCCTTCAATGTCACTGGTTTAAGCATAATACGTTTTTGACTCTCCTCAGCCTGAATCAAGGCGATAACCTCTTTCAGTCAAGAAACATCTTCCCTATCAAGAATTTGAATATGGACATAATCAAATTATGCATTTAGTCGAACCGAAACCTCATACACTAGATTTTCCTCAATAAATTTCTTCATGATCAAAACATTCCTAAGGCACTATAATAGTCGAGCACATGCCAAGGATTTTGCAAATTATATTATTGCTTTTTGCCCTCTTTTGCAACAATAGTTTTTACTTTGACTTCATACACACGGGAAACATCTTTGGAGGGACATCCCAAATATCTTTTGCAGAGATGAGAAAAATACATGTATCGCTAATTTTTTGTATCATTGAACTCTATAACCAAGACATAATCATGGAGTCACCTTGATCCCAGGTGTTGAAATTTGACTCGTCCTGTTTCGGTCTTGTGTCGAGAACATGCTAATTTTTTCTTTTGCCTTTTAGATAAGCTTGGACTAAGTGAGACCATTTTAAGTAGTTTTTTTTTACCTTTGAGTCTATGAGTTGTGTATATTTTGCAGTTCACCACGAAAAAGATGGGGTTTTGACAGATTGAAAAGAGTTGTTTGTTTCAGCAATGTCACGCATCGNTAAGTGAGACCATTTTAAGTAGTTTTTTTTTACCTTTGAGTCTATGAGTTGTGTATATTTTGCAGTTCACCAGGAAAAAGATGGGGTTTTGACAGATTGAAAAGAGTTGTTTGTTTCAGCAATGTCACGCATCACATATTAAATAAAAAATAAAACTTGTGAAGATTTGCACAACACAAAGAAGAGAAAGAAAAATGTTTGTGGTGAAAGCCAACAATAAGCTTGATAATGAAGGCCTAAAAATATCCCAGAGGCGAGTAAATCTAGGGCTCTGATACCATGACAAAAAATATGGAATGAAATGTAGATCTATCTTTCATTAGGCTCTCTAACTAATATATATATACATTGTACAATGAACATATATAGAAATAAAAAATAATAATAATAAAGCTCAAATATTTTCTTCCTAAATAAAATCCTCGTATCAAGGGATTTATTCTTATCCCGAAACTGGATACCCATATCAAGGAAATTATTCAAATCCTAAATTGGATTTCATATCAAGGAATTTTTTATATTTCTAAATTAAAACTTCCCTAAAATAATTTACAGGTTTCCAACCTTCATGTGTAAGAAATAATGTAATAATACTATTGATCCAATAACTCTAGGCCTTTAAATGAAGCTAAAAAAAGTTGATATAGAGTAATAAATAACTGATTTTACACTAGGATTTTATTTATCTAAACATTTTTTTTTCTATGCTTGGGGGATATTGGGTATGAAAAAAAACCAGTGTATTGTATTTTACATCGANTATCAAGGAAATTATTCAAATCCTAAATTGGATTTCATATCAAGGAATTTTTTATATTTCTAAATTAAAACTACCCTAAAATAATTTACAGGTTTCCAACCTTCATGTGTAAGAAATATTGTAATAATACTATTGATCCAATAACTCTAGGCCTTTAAATGAAGCTAAAAAAAGTTGATATAGAGTAATAAATAACTGATTTTACACTAGGATTTTATTTATCTAAACATTTTTTTTTATATGCTTGGGGGATATTGGGTATGAAAAAAAACCAGTGTATTGTATTTTACATCGGTATTAAGAATTGTGATGTTTGCTCCGTTGAATTCCAAATACGATATAAAATATGAACAAATTTAGAATACATTCTATACTTTCTATACATTTGGATTTTGTCGATTTGGACAATTACACTGTTTTGTAAAGTGATGTTACCTTCCACCATGCCACGGTTGCGCGACAACTACTACATGCTCTCTGTTGGACAACGCCGGCACTGGACACCATCCTCCATAGCCCAATACTGTGTGCAGCGTTGATTGGAACTTCCCACTACCAANGAATTGTGATGTTTGCTCCGTTGAATTCCAAATACGATATAAAATATGAACAAATTTAGAATACATTCTATAGTTTCTATACATTTGGATTTTGTCGATTTGGACGATTACACTGTTTTGTAAAGTGATGTTACCTTCCACCATGCCACGGTTGCGCGGCAACTACTACATGCTCTCTGTTGGACAACGTCGGCACTGGACACCATCCTCCATAGCCCAATACCGTGTGCAGCGTTGATTGGAACTTCCCACTACCCGCTACCATTGTCGTCGGCCGCTCACCGCCGCCCAACAACCATAGAAGTCCACCCACCACAACCCACAACCGCCATCCGATCGTTGCCACCCGTCAAGCACCATCGGCAACTACTGTAGCCGCAACCACCACCCGTTGATTGCTGGCCAACATATCACTTTTTGTCAATCAGGAAGGACGAAAATCAAGCGGCTAAATTAGGAATTTTCTATAATTAGGAGCTTCCTTATTTAAATTATTTCAAATATCTTTATTCTGATTTATTTCCCTTTTAGCTGAATATTTAGATTAGGAATATGTATTATTAAGTTACCTAAAATATATTATACATAATATTTTGTACCTAAAATAGATTGTAAGATTATTATTTAATGGAATGAAAGCAAATAGAAAAGGGATCGAGCCTATTTTTCTCAAAACTTTGGCATAGTATCAAAGCTAGAATCGGTGTGAATCCTTGGTATTCTTCAGCAGTAGCCCTAGCCGCGATCTTCTAGTCTCGGCATCTTCGTTCGCGACACTTTCGACATCTTCGTTTGCATCTGCTTTGTTAACCTGCGCAACTTCGCGTTTGCGTTTGCTTCTACTACGTTTTCCTGCGTTCATCTGCATCTGCTTCTGCTTCTGCTTCGTTCGCACAAAACTTCGCGTCGTCTCTGCCCTAGCTATGACTCTCCTCGTCAACCTGCGATCTCCTCGTCAAGGGACATAGCCGCGATCTCCTCTCCTCCCTGCGTCTCTGCCCTAGTTGCGACTCTCCTCGTCAACCATCGTCTCTACCCTAGTTGCGGCTCTCCTCCCTCGTGCCAGCCTTAGAGCTCTGGTCTTCTCCTACCCGAAATCATTGAGGAAGGTACCGAATATGTTTGAGCAGCTGCTGATATTCACCAGAGGCAAACTCATCATATGGATTGCAAGGAACTCAGCAATGCCATCAGGGGATCTCCAATTATGTTTTCCTTTTAAGCTTTTTGCAACCTCGAGTTGCGGCGCTAGTCTAGTTTCTTCTTGTTGTTGTTCTCTGCTCTTCTCATGAAGAACAAGGTGGAAAAGAAGTATGTCTTGAAGAATATCAGACTTGATCGACAGACAGATAGATGTCAAAGGTCTGCTCACCAAGAGATGGAACTTAATCTGAAGTGCAAAATCCATTCATTGTGGAATACAAGTATTCTTGGGTTCAAAAGGATAGTTATGTTTGTATTATTATTCGTCCGATTTGAATCTTCTTTGTTAGGCATCGCTGCTTCTATGACATATTCGACTGTTTCTCACGCTTCGCTTCGTCCGCTTTAGCTTCAGCTCTGGCACTCCTTCCTAGATCAATGACTTTGGCTTCAACAAACCATAGATCTTAGGTTTCAGTATTCTTAGGCTTCGGCACTCGAAGGCAAAATTATCAGTTTCTTGTTGGCAAATTGATGTTTCTTGATCAATCAACATCAATTTGAGGGCAGATGTCAATCAGAAAGAACGGAAATCAGACAGCTAAATTAGAAGTTTTCTATAATTAGGAGCTTCCTTATTTAAATTATTTCCAATATATTTATTTTGATTTATTTCCTTTTTAACTGAATATTTAGATTAGGAATATATATTATTAAGTTACCTAAAATAGATTATACACAATATTTTGTACCTAAATTAGATTGTAAGATTATTATTTAATGGAATGAAAGCAAATGGAGAAGGAATCGAGCCTATTTAAAATTCAACATATTTTTCTCAAAACTTTGACACATTTTAAATACATTGAAATGTGTTTATATTTTACCTCAAACCAAACAATAAAAAATAGAATCGAGAAGATTATTATTTAATGGAATGAAAGCAAACGGAGAAGGAATCGAGTCTATTCAAAAATCAGTCTATTTTTCTCAAAACTTTGAAACTTTTTAAATACATTGAAATGTGTTTATATTTTGCCTCAAACCAAACAATAAAAAATAAAGTCGTTCACTTATTTTATACTAAACGAAACAACTCTAAAGTATTTTAATTGAGATATGTTACTCCTGCATTGCATGCATTTCACTGCATTACTTTTTCTGCAAAGCCAAAAATCCCACAGAAGTAGGAAAAAATGTTATAATATAAGAAAGGTATTCTAATTTCAATTTTAATAATAAATTAAAATATTACAAGTTAGTCACTTATAAGGTTTATTAATGATATCCATTAAATATGCCAAAATTGATCAATTTAGAGAAATACATAATTAAATATGTTGTGCATTCAATTACAATTTTGTTTATGTTCTTATATCTATATAAATATATATAGATAGACCGATTTTAAATACATCTTATTTGAGGTGTCTGCCTCACGCAACAAAGCAAATAAACTCAAGCTATATGCCTCAAATGAAAATGATAATCAACCTCGCTCAAGAAAACCCTCGATGATGCCATTGACTCCTTATCGTGAGGTGTGACTTGAGGCAGGTGTCCTGAATGTCATTTCAACCCATGCTTTCATTCTTGTATCTTCTTTTTTTGGCTTTTAAATAGTTAAAAATTATTATTATTGAATTTAACATTATATTTAACGTAGTTTTTGTATGGCTAGTTAAATGATTACTGCTTTTTACAAAATGAGTGCAATATGATGTACAAATCATGAGTGCTCTTATTAGCAAAAGCATTACTTCACTTAGTGCTTTGCGCATTAAATAAAAAAGGTTCATTTATGCCCCACATTGCGCTTATCACTTTAAAAGTATTGCATTCAAGACAATATACATAAATAAAGAAAATAGTCATCACATCAATTTTAAGCGCTACATCACAATAAGAATAGGACTAGTAGTAACAGATGACCACTAGCTGCATGTGCAAATAAATTAGTACTCATGCTAGCATATGAGGATAAAGCAATAGTTAATTGTGCGGAATTTGTTTTTGATTGCTGAATGACTACTCCAGCTCAAATTTTGCTTTTAAAATCGCATACCATAATTAAAGACCCATACCCTCCCCTATTGCACAAAAAAGCAAGAAAATTAATGCTCACATTTTTGTAATAAAAAAAATTGTTTTTAGGACGCCAGCCTCGGTAGTAACTCTTCCTTTTGTCACATCCAAACCCAGATCTTTAATTGCCTTCATCTAAACAAAACAAAAATTCATGGTTAAGTAAGAATTTTTCTTAAATTTTATGAAAAGCAGAGAGGCTGCTAAATGCTTACTGCAAGCAATAAGCAATAAAACTAAAGGCAGATTCAAACGCAAGCATCAGTTTTTGCACACCTCAAGTGTGCATTATTCTGTTTTAGCTACCAGAGTCCAGTTTGCAAACAAATTAGCAGCCCACTTGAGAACACAGAAAATACCAATAAAAAGCTTATCTTCGCTTAAAAGAACAATCCATCTTACCATGTCGATGGAAAGAATGCAACCATACAGTATTGTAACAAAAGGATGAATTCGTTATAACAAATGATAATCAATATTTAAAATAACAAGAATATGGAGAAAACAAATAGAATCTGGATGCACTGATGAATAGGAAAAACAATTTTCTAGAATATTTGATTCTCAGCATGGCATTCAATTGACAAGTTAATGCTTTGGAAGAAAAAAGGACACGGATAAAGATCTTTTTTATTAGAACTAGTTAATATAATTTGCAGGTAGAAACTTTACTCAAGCAGATAATACTTTATCAAATAGTTTAAGTTTAGTCACTTTACCGTATCAATTAGAGCACCAAGACGATCTCCAAAACTAATTTCTACAATTGTAGCATCAGGATCAGAATCTTGATCAATCATGACTATAGGGATTGGAACAGTATACCCATCCCTGTCAGATGTCTACAAAAACTGTGTCAGGCAAAGTAACTTACTGAGTAAATTCAGAGAGAAAAAAAACAACTATTAAGCAACATATTAAAAAAACTCAAAAAGCATGGTGCATAGAAAAACACTAGATTAGGCTCACATTGCAGACATAACTTTCCAAACAGCCTCAAAACCATACTTTGTCCTAAAAGTTTAGCATTATTTTTTAAGTCAGCTCTTGAATGGCATGTATCTAAGAGAAAGGGTGGAAACGTCTATTGCCAATAAGTAGGAAAAGGCAAAGGTAAACTATCTAATTTTCAAACAAAAACGATCAATGCACAGATCATCAACTCCAAAAAGTTAAATGGACTATACATTTAAATCACCATAGGGTGGACTTGGTGTTCCTTCCATTAAAAAATGATCCCTGAAATTCCCCCTCATATACCCCCATCACCTTTCCTCACCCCCCTCACCCTGTTTCTACATTCCTTGGCTTGGTACCTATCTTCGCATTCATAAATTATTTCGATTATCAAACATTTTCTTAGTGTTGCTTGTTTGCTAGACTGACTTTCAC
Source organism: Phalaenopsis hybrid cultivar (assembly GCA_002079205.1). Taxonomy (NCBI): domain Eukaryota; kingdom Viridiplantae; phylum Streptophyta; class Magnoliopsida; order Asparagales; family Orchidaceae; genus Phalaenopsis; species Phalaenopsis hybrid cultivar. The sequence goes on along the minus strand of JXCR01011358.1, from coordinate 19,580 downwards.
CCCAAATCTACAATAATGCCTTGGACGACACAACCCATGATTGCTAACAAGAATCTTTCAGTTAGGTTGGGTCGACTACTTCATCTGACTAATTAGATTACAGATCACGGTGATCCGATACGATAGAACCATGGGATCTTGATCAAGTTCATCATCACTTCTCCCACCATCCGCTTTAAGCTCTAAGTGATAAATTGCATAACTTAAAAATGTATGTTTGTTGTTACTATATATTAAATATTTAATTATAAATGACTAGCCTAAAACAAAAGTATTCTCTTGTTATCATGGGGGTAATTAAGCATAAGAGTTTGCGCCTATGAGAAACCTCAAATCTCAAATCAAAAAATTCTCTAGGAAGTGTATTATCTACTATTCCATCCGCCTTTTAAAAATTTTGACCCTTAAAAATCTCTCAAACACACAAACAAAATAGAGCCTGGAGGTGTCAAACTTCTCGAAGCCCGCAATCTTCTAAAAAGATGAGAAAATCAAGGAACTTCTTCAAACTNTTGTACCTAAATTAGATTGTAAGATTATTATTTAATGGAATGAAAGCAAATGGAGAAGGAATCGAGCCTATTTAAAATTCAACATATTTTTCTCAAAACTTTGACACATTTTAAATACATTGAAATGTGTTTATATTTTANATTAGAAGTTTTCTATAATTAGGAGCTTCCTTATTTAAATTATTTCCAATATATTTATTTTGATTTATTTCCTTTTTAACTGAATATTTAGATTAGGAATATATATTATTAAGTTACCTAAAATAGATTATACACAATATTTTGTACCTAAATTAGATTGTAAGATTATTATTTAATGGAATGAAAGCAAATGGAGAAGGAATCGAGCCTATTCAAAATTCAACCTATTTTTCTCAAAACTTTGACAATTTTTAAATACATTGAAATGTGTTTATATTTTGCCTCAAACCAAACAATAAAAAATAGAATCGAGAAGATTATTATTTAATGGAATGAAAGCAAACGGAGAAGGAATCGAGTCTATTCAAAAACCAGTCTATTTTTCTCAAAACTTTGAAACTTTTTAAATACATTGAAATGTGTTTATATTTTGCCTCAAACCAAACAATAAAAAATAAAGTCGTTCACTTATTTTATACTAAACGAAACAACTCTAAAGTATTTTAATTGAGATATGTTACTCCTGCATTGCATGCATTTCACTGCATTACTTTTTCTGCAAAGCCAAAAATCCCACAGAAGTAGGAAAAAATGTTATAATATAAGAAAGGTATTCTAATTTCAATTTTAATAATAAATTAAAATATTACAAGTTAGTCACTTATAAGGTTTATTAATGATATCCATTAAATATGCCAAAATTGATCAATTTAGAGAAATACATAATTAAATATGTTGTGTATTCAATTACAATTTTGTTTATGTTCTTATATCTATATATATATATATATATAGATAGATNGTTTATTAATGATATCCATTAAATATGCCAAAATTGATCAATTTAGAGAAATACATAATTAAATATGTTGTGCATTCAATTACAATTTTGTTTATGTTCTTATATCTATATAAATATATATAGATAGACCGATTTTAAATACATCTTATTTGAGGTGTCTGCCTCACGCAACAAAGCAAATAAACTCAAGCTATATGCCTCAAATGAAAATGATAATCAACCTCGCTCAAGAAAACCCTCGATGATGCCATTGACTCCTTATCGTAAGGTGTGACTTGAGGCAGGTGTCCTGAATGTCATTTCAACCCATGCTTTCATTCTTGTATCTTCTTTTTTTGGCTTTTAAATAGTTGAAAATTATTATTATTGAATTTAACATTATATTTAACGTAGTTTTTGTATGGCTAGTTAAATGATTATTGCTTTTTACAAAATGAGTGCAATATGATGTACAAATCATGAGTGCTCTTATTAGCAAAAGCATTACTTCACTTAGTGCTTTGCGCATTAAATAAAAAAGGTTCATTTATGCCCCACATTGCGCTTATCACTTTAAAAGTATTGCATTCAAGACAATATACATAAATAAAGAAAATAGTCATCACATCAATTTTAAGACGCTACATCACAATAAGAATAGGACTAGTAGTAACAGATGACCACTAGCTGCATGTGCAAATAAATTAGTACTCATGCTAGCATATGAGGATAAAGCAATAGTTAATTGTGCGGAATTTGTTTTTGATTGCTGAATGACTACTCCAGCTCAAATTTTGCTTTTAAAATCGCATACCATAATTAAAGACCCATACCCTCCCCTATTGCACAAAAAAGCAAGAAAATTAATGCTCACATTTTTGTAATAAAAAAAATTGTTTTTAGGACGCCAGCCTCGGTAGTAACTCTTCCTTTTGTCACATCCAAACCCAGATCTTTAATTGCCTTCATCTAAACAAAACAAAAATTCATGGTTAAGTAAGAATTTTTCTTAAATTTTATGAAAAGCAGAGAGGCTGCTAAATGCTTACTGCAAGCAATAAGCAATAAAACTAAAGGCAGATTCAAACGCAAGCATCAGTTTTTGCACACCTCAAGTGTGCATTATTCTGTTTTAGCTACCAGAGTCCAGTTTGCAAACAAATTAGCAGCCCACTTGAGAACACAGAAAATACCAATAAAAAGCTTATATTCGCTTAAAAGAACAATCCATCTTACCATGTCGATGGAAAGAATGCAACCATACAGTATTGTAACAAAAGGATGAATTCGTTATAACAAATGATAATCAATATTTAAAATAACAAGAATATGGAGAAAACAAATAGAATCTGGATGCACTGATGAATAGGAAAAACAATTTTCTAGAATATTTGATTCTCAGCATGGCATTCAATTGACAAGTTAATGCTTTGGAAGAAAAAAGGACACGGATAAAGATCTTTTTTATTAGAACTAGTTAATATAATTTGCAGGTAGAAACTTTACTCAGGCAGATAATACTTTATCAAATAGTTTAAGTTTAGTCACTTTACCGTATCAATTAGAGCACCAAGACGATCTCCAAAACTAATTTCTACAATTGTAGCATCAGGATCAGAATCTTGATCAATCATGACTATAGGGATTGGAACAGTATACCCATCCCTGTCAGATGTCTACAAAAACTGTGTCAGGCAAAGTAACTTACTGAGTAAATTCAGAGAGAAAAAAAACAACTATTAAGCAACATATTAAAAAAACTCAAAAAGCATGGTGCATAGAAAAACACTAGATTAGGCTCACATTGCAGACATAACTTTCCAAACAGCCTCAAAACCATACTTTGTCCTAAAAGTTTAGCATTATTTTTTAAGTCAGCTCTTGAATGGCATGTATCTAAGAGAAAGGGTGGAAACGTCTATTGCCAATAAGTAGGAAAAGGCAAAGGTAAACTATCTAATTTTCAAACAAAAACGATCAATGCACAGATCATCAACTCCAAAAAGTTAAATGGACTATACATTTAAATCACCATAGGGTGGACTTGGTGTTCCTTCCATTAAAAAATGATCCCTGAAATTCCCCCTCATATACCCCCATCACCTTTCCTCACCCCCCTCACCCTGTTTCTACATTCCTTGGCTTGGTACCTATCTTCGCATTCATAAATTATTTCGATTATCAAACATTTTCTTAGTGTTGCTTGTTTGCTAGACTGACTTTCACCCCAAATCTACAATAATGTCTTGGACGACACAACCCATGATTGCTAACAAGAATCTTTCAGTTAGGTTGGGTCGACTACTTCATCTGACTAATTAGATTACAGATCACGGTGATCCGATACGATAGAACCATGGGATCTTGATCAAGTTCATCATCACTTCTCCCACCATCCGCTTTAAGCTCTAAGTTATAAATTGCATAACTTAAAAATGTATGTTTGTTGTTACTATATATTAAATATTTAATTATAAATGACTAGCCTAAAACAAAAGTATTCTCTTGTTATCATGGGGGTAATTAAGCATAAGAGTTTGCGCCTATGAGAAACCTCAAATCTCAAATCAAAAAATTCTCTAGGAAGTGTATTATCTACTATTCCATCCGCCTTTTAAAAATTTTGACCCTTAAAAATCTCTCAAACACACAAACAAAATAGAGCCTGGAGGTGTCAAACTTCTCGAAGCCCGCAATCTTCTAAAAAGATGAGAAAATCAAGGAACTTCTTCAAACTAGTATCAAAGAAGAACTTACTAAAGTTAAGCCACGTTATAAATTTTCTCAATGTTGAGAATGTTTCTAAGAGACAAACAAGAAAACCCCTGGGATCTTACCTTTGACCAAAAAAAATCATTGATGAACAATTTCAAGTTCGAAGAAAAATACAAACATATTAAGTATTGATGAATGAATCCAACATTCTTTAACCCCGAATGGTACGAATCTATAATAAAATTATCTTCGTTGGTTAAAAAATTGATATTTTCTTTGCTTTCATAGTGCATTCATACCTAATGATGATTAACGGAGTCGACAAAAGTCAGCATAGTATATCCTCCTATTGAATTGACAAGCGCATTAATAGAGCACACTTGACTATGATTGACGAGTTGATGTGCATTCTCTACTGAGACAATCTTCTTAATTATAATGACATTGGAGATCAATTCTAAGTAAAAACCTCTAGAATGATTCTTGTCTCCAAGGGTTTGTTGAATTCATTAATGGATTTTCCCCTCATTTTTGTCTCATTTATGCCTTTTTCACTTTATGAACTTGAAGTCCGATTTGATATTCAATCAATGGCTCAATACATGTGATCTATCTCAATCATCTGCAATGGATCTCATGCAAAAGCATCATTGCTATCTTATAACAAATTTTCTAGCTAAAACAAGTGGTTCCTTGTTAAGAGGGTATTTATTGGAAAAGCTTGAATAGTATATTTTTCAGATTTTGGAGCTTTTTCATGCCAGTAATGATTGCAAGCCTTTATGATTCTTCGAGGCTGTATATAGCAAGTTAAATATTGACTTGATTGGCATTCAAATAACATAGCTTGGACTAAACTAGTCCTCTCCTTATCATTGTGATTCAAAGCAGTGTCAAGATATTCATGAAAAGGTGATAACTTGAAATTATTGCTATAAATGTGTTCAATAAATGCCTGCTAAATATAAAGTTGTATGAGTGGGGGGCTTGAAGAACTATGAAATCAAGTTGCTTTTTTATGTGGAAATGATTGTCATTCCTACTAGGATTGTGAGAGTTATTAGTCCCTTAGGGGTTCTTGGCTCACAAAAAACCTTCAAGAGAATGGCATAAAGCTTCAAGCGTTGTTCCAACAACTATTAGAGCTGAGATAAGTCTTCCATACTATTTATAATTATTGAAGTAAAGGCATAATTGTACGTCCATCAAAAGTATTCTCAAACCTAAATAGCCACAACAACTATAACAAGAGGATAGTTAAAAGGTGTTGACATCTTAGATGAGCCTGAGTGGTGGTAGTAAGGAAAAAATCATTTTTGTGATTGTTGTGATTCTTATTGCTTGTGCTCTTGATCGTGTTCGGGCTTTGGGCTAAAGACAAAGATTTGGAGTTCTTCGGAAATATGTACTAATTTTCAATTCTTTACAAGCTCCCCATTGATTTCAGTGGGTAATTTATGACTGTGCTTTTGAATCAACCATACACAACCCTTGAATCAAAACTACTTTAATGACAAAGGGGACTTATCTAGCATTTATTGGTTAAATTGTGTTCCATAGGCCTAAATGGCTCATTCTTGCTTATCTACGGCAAGAAATGCCTTACAACTCTTTGTTCTAGGATTTATAAAATTAACCTTCGAGTAGCTTCGTGAACTCCTCAAATGATGTTACGCTTGAGAGACAAAGCATTAAAAACAAACTAAGTGTAGTGCCAAAGTCGTCAAAAAGATGTGGCCTTTTACTACATCTAATACTACATGAAAGGTTATTTCGAATTAAACCTCGCGAGATGCTCCAATAAATAGACCATACCCTTGCAAGAATCCAAACGGTAAACTTTACACTTCTACGAGAGCAATCTTTAAGAATTTATGTAGACCATGGCAATGTTAATGGAAAAGCAACAATAGTGTAAGAATAAGGCCCTCCCTTCATGATAAAATGTTTATCATTTTTTTACCCTAACTCTCCTAATTGAGTCAATTCTGAGCAAAAAAGAATTGCTCAATAAATAATCCAAGCAGACTAAAAAGGTACATTTATATATTTTATCTCTGTTAATAATAAATAATAATTGCTCAATGTGGTGAATTTTGCCCATAATTTCGTTGAAAAATATCTCAAATTTGAAACCTACGACTACCCTTTTTCCCTAATTTAGAAGTTTTGAATTTTGTGTCAACTCTAAATGATTTTAAGTTAGCTCAAAATAGAATCATATCGAGTCGAGCTACCTTGACTCAGAATGCATTTTGATTTTGACTCGAGCTAAACTCAAGCATCTTGAATTGAGCTAAACTCAGGCATTTTGAATTTGAGCCAAGTTTCACTAGCCAGAACCCGACTCAAAGCCATGCACCAACCCTAACCTATACAATAAAACAAGAGATTCAACAAATAATAAGCCTTCTGACTTGGATTTACATGAATATCTCCATAGGTTTGCCAATTTATATGTTCAACACCCGCACTTTCATACCAGCCTATATCAGCGAAATTTTTTTTTGTGTGATTGGGTTCATAACCATAAACATGTGGTGGGCATTTGGCCTCGCTGAAAAATGACGTTTAAACCATGAAAAAGCAACTCCCTCTCCTCAACCCTCTTCCTATCAAAGATAGGCCATGGATTTACAACAAACCTTCGACAACCACCTTTGACAACCCTTTGGCAACTCTTAAGGATTGTTCAAGAANCTTCCTATCAAAGATAGGCCATGGATTTACAACAAACCTTCGACAACCACCTTTGACAACCCTTTGGCAACTATTAAGGATTGTTCAAGAAGTAGCTTACAATTATCAAATGAAACTCTGAATGATAAAACCATTGGCAAGAGTAATTTTAGAAATATCTACCGAATTGGGAGTTACAAAAATAAACATAAGAATATGTAGAAATAGGCATAAAGCTATATTAGGTGATTAGTGGAGTTCAAATGCCTATGTTTAACTCTNATGTAGAAATAGGCATAAAGCTATATTAGGTGATTAGTGGAGTTCAAATGCCTATGTTTAACTCTTTTTTTT
>JXCR01011356.1:147185-164659 GCA_002079205.1 Phalaenopsis hybrid cultivar | reverse complement strand
TTTTTTGTTGATATCGTTTTCAAATCAGTAGTTGGACGAGTTGATGAAATTATCTTGCTGTCTGAATCGCTCTTTCCGGCCTTGTAGTTATTGCTGAACTGAAGGAAAAATATGCTGAGGCGATGAGCAGGAATGATGTAAAGGCCATTGTATTAAGCGGTGTGTTTCGTTGCGCTGTTTTTGTATTTTACCTCTTTCTATTTTCTTTAATTTTGGTAGTGCATGTTCTTGAGGGGCAGTTGGATCGACATTGAAAAGTTAAGGGAGTTAGTTAGCTTATTGAATTATTAGGTCTTTTAATTTATTTTTCTTTCATTATTATTATTTTTTTAATATTTTTGTTAACAAAGGGTATACTTTTCTCCAGGCACTGTAATTTGTAATTGGAAATTTTGTTTTCAAGACACTGTATCATGCATTTGAATGCAGTACTTCCAGTTTTTAATGGTTTGCAATGCAAATAATTACTTTTGCGTGCCGGTAAGTTTGCGGCGGTAGAGCGATATATTAAGGTGCTAGTATTGTACGAAGATCCGACATGCATATTTAAAAAAATTGACTAAAAGAATAACTGAAATTTTTATGTGGAGAATTTAAACAAGTAAAAATCATGAGGCGCCACGATGAGAGTTGCGGGGTATGTTGGGGAAGTGACTACAACTTGGCTATTTTGAAGAGTAACCAATGATAGATGTCGTGTATCAAAAAAATATGATGCCAGCTTCGTAGGTAGTGGCAGCCTGACAGCGGCGATCCAGCGGCCATTGCTGGGCAACTGTGGTCTGATAGTAGCAGCGACCCAACTGTGGTGGTTCAGTGACAATAAAGGTGATGGCTGATTAACAATGGTTCGGTGGCAGAGGCGACCAAACGACGACGGTCCAATTACGATGACAATCGTGGCCGGGCAACGATGGCCTGACTATGATGCCGACTCAACGACAGTGGTTTGACTGTCGGTTGGTGGCCAGACAATAATAGTATGGCAATGGTGAATGCAGTGGTCGTGCAACAGTTGTCTAGCGATGACAGCAGCTCGGCGACTGTGGTACAACAATGATGTCAATGGTGACTGGGCAACGGTAGTCCGATGATAGCCTTGGATCAACGGCGGTGCTCTGGTAGAGATGATAATGGTGGTCGGGCAACGGTTGTCTGAGAATGGTGGGGAGTCGACAATGATGGTCCAGTGGTGGTGGAGCNAAACAAGTAAAAATCATGAGGCGCCACGATGAGAGTTGCGGGGTATGTTGGGGAAGTGACTACAACTTGGCTATTTTGAAGAGTAACCAATGATAGATGTCGTGTATCAAAAAAATATGATGCCAGCTTCGTAGGTAGTGGCAGCCTGACAGCAACGATCCTGCGACGATTGCTGGGCAACGGTGGTCTGATAGTAGCAGGGACCCAACTGTGGTGGTTCAGTGACAATAAAGGTGATGGCTGATCAACAATGGTTCGGTGGCAGGGGCGACCAAACGGCGGTGGTCAATTACGATGAAAATGGTGGCCGGACAACGATGGTCTGACTATGATGCCGACTCGACGACAGTGGTTCGACTGTCGAGTGGTGGCCAGGCAACAGTAGTGTGGCAATGGTGAATGCAGTGGTCGTGCAACAATTTTCTAGTGATGACAGCAGCTCGGCGAGTGTGGTACAACAATTATGTCAGTGGTGACTGGGCAACAGTGGTCCAATGACAGCCTTGGATCAACTGCGGTGGTCTGGTAGAGATGACAATGGTGGTCGGGCAACGGTTGTCTGACGATGGTGGGGAGTCGACGATGATGGTCCAGTGGTGGTGGAGTCGAGAAATATCAAGACCTTGGAGCTCATTCAGTCTTCTCTTCCCTCATTTCATGAAAACTGTGGGATTCAATTTATAAATTTTGGTAGTGACATCCTCTATAAATATTGTTAGAATTCAGACCTCTCTATCGGGCGTCCCAAAATGTTTCGTTTGATAGGAGGATATTTTAGCGACACTTGAGTGATTTAGTGATGTCAGAATTAAACGATATCAGGCTCAATGGATTTGACTTGTCGAGATGTTTGATTTAACCATATACTTGTTAGATTTGGAGATCATTTGGCCTTTTAAAATATGTCTCAATGATTCTTACTATGCTTTTAAGAAGTGCTTGATGTGGGCTCACTTGGACTCAGATCAAGCTATGTTTAATGTCAGCTAACTCACCTTATCAAACACGTCATTTGAATTGTAGTATAAGTAATTAATTATTTAGAGCTCTTGGTCAAAATATGCATCGAGATTTGTGCATGATTAAAATATTTTTTTAGGGATGTATCAAGTACATATAGGGGTCGTTTGGGATCGCTTTTATTTTTTGGTTTTTATTTTTTATTTTTATTTTGTTTTTGTTTATGTTTTGATTTGAAACAAAACATGTTTGCTATATTTGATCTTGAAAACACTCAAAACACCTAAAAGTTATTTTGAGTGCTTTTAAAAATATATTTATTTATTTTTAGAACTAAAAAGTAAAATCGTGTTAAAAACATATTAAATAAACATGTTTTTTAAATCGAAGGAAAAAATAGAAACAAAAACAAAAAATAAAATTGATCCATAACAAACACTTAACGATATGTTTAAATAAAATAGAAAAAAATGTTGAGCAATTGGGTTTGCGAACTTTTAGAAAATTAGTCTTTAAAACTCCTCACAAACAAATGAGGTTCTAAAGGTACCATCAATCCATTTTAACCTCCTTGATTATATCTATCGAATTTCTTTCGTAAACCTGAACAAAGAGCCGATACATGATTAATTACATCCTCAACAATACCATGTTGTAAAGGAAAGTAGCTACTTCTTTTATTCTCAATTGAAAATATATGTTAAATATTTATATACACTTCCATCCCTATAGATTAAATGTTTCTCTAATATAAAAAAAATTCTATTATTAGATCTCCTCTAGTTTCTCTAATATATGTGTTTTGTTGCGCTGTTTTTGTATTTTACCTCTTTCTATTTTCTTTAATTTTGGTAGTGCATGTTCTTGAGGGGCAGTTGGATCGACATTGAAAAGTTAAGGGAGTTAGTTAGCTTATTGAATTATTAGGTCTTTTAATTTATTTTTCTTTCATTATTATTATTTTTTTAATATTTTTGTTAACAAAGGGTATACTTTTCTCCAGGCACTGTAATTTGTAATTGGAAATTTTGTTTTCAAGACACTGTATCATGCATTTGAATGCAGTACTTCCAGTTTTTAATGGTTTGCAATGCAAATAATTACTTTTGCGTGCCGGTAAGTTTGCGGCGGTAGAGCGATATATTAAGGTGCTAGTATTGTACGAAGATCCGACGCGCATATTTAAAAAAATTGACTAAAAGAATAACTGAAATTTTTATGTGGAGAATTTAAACAAGTAAAAATCATGAGGCGCCACGATGAGAGTTGCGGGGTATGTTGGGGAAGTGACTACAACTTGGCTATTTTGAAGAGTAACCAATGATAGATGTCGTGTATCAAAAAAATATGATGCCAGCTTCGTAGGTAGTGGCAGCCTGACAGCGGCGATCCAGCGGCCATTGCTGGGCAACTGTGGTCTGATAGTAGCAGCGACCCAACTGTGGTGGTTCAGTGACAATAAAGGTGATGGCTGATTAACAATGGTTCGGTGGCAGAGGCGACCAAACGACGACGGTCCAATTACGATGACAATCGTGGCCGGGCAACGATGGCCTGACTATGATGCCGACTCAACGACAGTGGTTTGACTGTCGGTTGGTGGCCAGACAATAATAGTATGGCAATGGTGAATGCAGTGGTCGTGCAACAGTTGTCTAGCGATGACAGCAGCTCGGCGACTGTGGTACAACAATGATGTCAATGGTGACTGGGCAACGGTAGTCCGATGATAGCCTTGGATCAACGGCGGTGCTCTGGTAGAGATGATAATGGTGGTCGGGCAACGGTTGTCTGAGAATGGTGGGGAGTCGACAATGATGGTCCAGTGGTGGTGGAGCTCGAGAAATATCAAGACCTTGGAGCTCATTCAGTCTTCTCTTCCCTCATTTCATGAAAACTGTGGGATTATTTATAAATTTTGGTAGTGACATCCTCTATAAATATTGTTAGAATTCAGACATCTCCATCGGGCGACCCAAAATGTTTTCTTGGATAGGAGGATATTTTAGCGACACTTGAGTGCCTTAGTGATGTCAGAATTAAACGATATTGGGCTCAATGGATTTGACTTGTCGAGATGTTTGATTTAACTATATACTTGTTAGATTTGGAGATCATTTGGTTTTTTAAAATATATCTCAATGATTCTTACTATGCTTTTAAGAAGTGCTTGATGTGGGCTCACTTGGACTCAGATCAAGCTATGTTTAATGTCAGCTAACTCACCTTATCAAACACGTCATTTGAATTGTAGTATAAGTAATTAATTATTTAGAGCTCTTGGTCAAACTATGCATCGAGATTTGTGCATGATTAAAATAATTTTTTAGGGATGTATCTTGTACATGTAGGGGACGTTTGGGATCGCTTTTATTTTTTATTTTTATTTTGTTTTTGTTTATGTTTTAATTTGAAACAAAACATGTTTGCTATATTTGATTTTGAAAACACTCAAAACACCTAAAAATTATTTTGAGTGTTTTTAAAAATATATTTATTTATTTTTAGAACTAAAAAATAAAATCGTGTTAAAAACATATTAAATAAACATGTTTTTAAATCGAAGGAAAAAATAGAAACAAAAACTAAAATTAAAATTGATTCGTAACAAACACTTAATGATATGTTTGAATAAAATAGAAAAAAAGGTTGAGCAATTGCGTTTGCGAACTTTTAGAAAATTAGTCTTTAAAACTCCTCACAAACAAATGAGGTTCTAAAGGTACCATCAATCCATTTTAACCTCCTTGATTATATCTTTTGAATTGCTTTCGTAAACCAGAGCGAAGAGCCAATACATGATTAATTACATCCTCAACGTACCATGTTGTAAAGGAATGTAGCTGTTTATCTTATTCTCAATTGAAAATATATGTTAAATATTTATATACACTTCCATCCCTATAGATTAAAAGTTTGTCTAATATAAAAAAAAATTCTATTATTAGATCTCCTCTAATTACATTACCTAATTTCAAGCTTCCTAGTATACATGTTTTAGATTTATTACTTTCCATAACAGATCCATCCGACAACATCTGCTAAATGAAGTTGATAAATGTGTATTTTTTAAGTATTGAAGTGAAATGAATTGAACAAAATGTTGGTATGTTTGTAATTTCTACCAATATTATTAGGCAGGGGTTTTCTTTTAATCAGCTTTTGTTTTTGCTCATGCAATTATAAGGGTTACTAAAATTTGATTTTTATTCATTCCATTGGTGGCTCAACATCTTAGATCCTCATTAGATTTGGATTTACCAATTTGAAAGATTGATGGTATAAAGAGATAATTTTTTTCGCTCAAAAATAGATTCTCTCTTTTAAGTCTTTACTATTAAGTTGGGATTATTCGAATGATGATGATTATTCTTTTTTATAAGATGGTGGTACATTCCATTCAGTGTGTATGCTTTTTGCTAATGTTATCCTTCTCGTGGATAAAACAAGAGAAAAAGCCCAGGAAAAACTTGAATTATGGAGGTCCACATTGGAGTCTAAAGACCTTCATTTAAGTAGAACTAAAACTGAATACATGGAATGTAATTTTAGTAGTAATAGCTCTAGTGACAGAAGTGCGACTTTGGGTGATTCTGAATACATGGAATTTAATTTTAGTAGTAATAGCTCTAGTGACAGAAGTGTGACTTTGGGTGATCAAATTATTAAAAAGTGTGAACGATTTAGATATCTTGGAGTCTAAAGGCCTTCATTTAAAGTAGAACTAAAACTGAATACATGGAATGTAATTTTAGTAGTAATAGCTCTAGTGACAGAAGTGCAATAACGGAAAAACTTGAATTATGAAGGTCTACATTGGAGTCTAAAGGCCTTCATTTAAGTAGAACAAAAATTGAATACATTCATGTAATTTTAGTAGTAATAGCTCTAGTGACAGAAGTGTGACTTTGGGTGATCAAATTATTAAAAAGTGTGAACGATTTAGATATCTTGGAATTTTAGTAGTAATAGCTCTAGTGACAGAAGTGTGACTTTGGGTGATCAAATTATTAAAAGTGTGAACGATTTAGATATTTTGGGTCCGTTGTTCAAAGCGATGGTGATATAGATGACGATGTTAATAGTAGAATTCAAGTTGGTTGGTTGAAGTGGAGGAATGCTTCGGGCCTTTTGTGTGATAGAAAAGTACCGCTTAGACTGAAAGGAAAATTTAATAAGACAGTGGTGAAACCTGCAATGCTATATGACGCTGAATGTTGGCCTTTAAAAGAGAATCATACTAATAAATTAAGTGTTGCCGAGATGAGAATGATTAAGTGGATGAGTGGCTTTACCCTTAGAGACAAAATGCGAAATGAATATATCCGTGATAGGGTTAGTGTAGCTCCTGTGACGGACAAAATTAGAGAAAGTCGTCTTAGATGGTTTGGTCACATTAAACGTCGACTATCAGATGATCCAATTAGGAGAGTAGATGTTTTAGATTTGACTTATGTTAAGAAAGGCAGAGGTAGACCTATGAAGACTTGGGCTTATTGTATTAAAAATGATTTTAATTTACTAGAACTAAATGAAAATATGATACTAAATAGGACGCAATGGAGAAAAAAGATTCATGTAGCTAACCCCACGTAGTGGAATTAAGACTGTTGTTGTTGTTGTTGTGGTGATTAAATAATATGAAGATATTCGCTTTTGATGAGATTCTAATATTATGAATTGTGATTCTCTTATATTGAATTATATAGACTTTGCATGATAAGTTGCTAAAATTTGATAATTAGGCTTTAAAATGATTGCATTTTCACTTTTGCTGCAAGAAGGCATTCTTTTGAAACATCTCATATTTTTTATTGCTTTGCATTCTATCCAATAATTATAGTTTGCAATACACGCTATTTGCTTGTGTTGCTGATGCTCTTACACTGGTTCCAAATCCTGCACACCCGTCGGTCCAGGAGGGACTGGTCCGAACCTACCAGACCCAGCACCAGCAAGCCCAACCTAGGGGAGCGGAAACCCCTATTAGTTGTCGGGGATGATTCCAGTATGTGGGTGTGGCCCACTCAGCCGTTAATTATGCACACGCAAAGGGAAATTAAAGGGGTTTTGTGGGGAAAGTTTGAATATACCGTGAGGGATATTTATTAGGGTTAAGTAGTTAGGGTTTACTTTATATTTTATTTCATGCATCTTTTCCTCTTGTTTTCTTGTTCCTAGTGGCGTCTATGGTTTTGTGGAGAGACGACTTAACTCTTGAATTATAGATCACTCTTGTATCTTGCTTATTTGCTTTGTTATTAATTGATTAGCCATAATTTGGGTTTTTCCCACCTGGTTCTCACAGGTTATTCGTTGATTTTGGCTTCAGTTTGTATTAAATTGATATCAAAGCACGATCTTGAAGAAATGACAACAAGAAAAGTTGATATTTTGGAAGAATGATTGGAAGGAGAGGTAGGACAACTTAAATTCGGGATAGAGGAAAAATTTTCTTCCATTGACAACCTTTTCAAGAAGTTGTAGGAGATGATAAAAAATCTTATTGAGATACAATCCAAGGCTCCACTAGCAGCTCAATTTACAAATCCTAACCAAGGGTTGATCGAAAAATTTGGGGCCAGATCAAAAGGAAAAGAAATCGAACAGGAGGAACATGAGTAGGAAAGCATTCATCATAAAAAACTTCTCCCTAGGACTCTTAGGGAGGATTAGAGATTTCCGAGGGTGGGTGTTGGACTGAAATATGGAGGGATTATGCAAGGGGTTGGGAGAAGCATGAAGAAGGAGAGAAACCATAATGGGGTATGAATATGATTGAAGAAGGGAGTTTCACCCTAGATATATGGAGGGAAACACTGGAAGGATTAGGAAGTTGAAGATGCCGATCTTCGAGGGGGAATACATACATGGGTAGGTGTATCTGGTGGAGCGATATTTTACATTGAATGTGCTAAATGGGCAGGAGAAGCTCATGACTGTTGGGTTATGTTTGGAGGGAAAAACCCAAGCATGGTTTCAGTGGATGGAGGCTAGATACCCAATTCATTTGTGGGAGGAATTTAGGATTACTTGTTCGAACGTTTCCGAGTCATTTAGGAAGAAGAACAATACGAATATATCTATGCCTTAACTCAGAAGGGGTTTGTCATGAAATATAGGGAGAGATTTTAACTATTGTTGGGATGGGTGAGGGAGATTTTTGAAACAATATCAGAGAACTTCATGNTTTCTTGGATAGGAGGATATTTTAGCGACACTTGAGTGCCTTAGTGATGTCAGAATTAAACGATATTGGGCTCAATGGATTTGANTCTTGCTTATTTGCTTTGTTATTAATTGATTAGCCATAATTTGGGTTTTTCCCACCTAGTTCTCACAGGTTATTCGTTGATTTTGGCTTCAGTTTGTATCAAATTGATATTAAAGCACGATCTTGAAGAAATGACAACAAGAAAAGTTGATATTTTGGAAGAAAGATTGGAAGGAGAGGTAGGACAACTCAAATTCTGGATAGAGGAAAAATTTTTTTCCATTGACAACCTTTTCAAGAAGTTGTAGGAGATGATAAAGAATCTTATTGAGATACAATCCAAGGCTCCACTAGCAGCTCAATTTACAAATCCTAACCAAGGGTTGATCGAAAAATTTGGGGCCAGATCAAAAGGAAAAGAAATCGAACAGGAGGAACATGAGTAGGAAAGCATTCATCATAAAAAACTTCTCCCTAGGACTCTTAGGGAGGATTAGAGATTTCCGAGGGTGGGTGTTGGACTGAAATATGGAGGGATTATGCAAGGGGTTGGGAGAAGCATGAAGAAGGAGAGAAACCATAATGGGGTATGAATATGATCGAAGAAGGGAGTTTCACCCTAGATATATGGAGGGAAACACTAGAAGGATTAGGAAGTTGAAGATGCCGATCTTCGTGGGGGAATACACACATGGGTAGGTATATCTGGTGGAGCGATATTTTACATTGAATGTGTTAAATGGGGAGGAGAAGCTCATGACTGCTGGGTTATGTTTGGAGGGAAAAACTCAAGCATGGTTTCAGTGGATGGAGGCTAGATACCCAATTCATTTGTGGGAGGAATTTAAGGATTACTTGTTCGAACGTTTCCGAGTCATTTAGGAAGAAGACCAATACGAATATATCTATGCCTTAACTCAGAAGGGGTTTGTCATGAAATATAGGGAGAGATTTTAACTATTGTTGGGACGGGTGAGGGAGATTTTTGAAACAATATCAGAGAACTTCATAAAGGGCCTAAAGCTCGACATACGAGCAACATTTTGTCTATTGAGAGTTATGTTTGAAGGGGAAAACCCTAGCTTAGTTTTAGTAGATGGATGCTAGATACCAGATCCGTTTGTGGGAGAAATTTAAGGATTGTTTGTAGGAACGTTTCAGAGCCATTTGGGAAGGAGACCTACACGAGTAATTCTATGTCTTAACTCAGAAGGGGACTGTCATGAATTATATACAGAGATTCTAGATATTTTCAGGATAGCTGAGGGATATTTTTGAAGCAATATTGAAGAACTTCATGAAGGGTTTAAAGTTCAACATACGAGCAGCACTCCGACTATTGAGATTGTGGGGATTGAAGAAGATGATGGAGCTCGCTCAGATGGTGGAATACAAGAATAAGATGAAGAAGACCAAAAAAAGCGGCACACAGGTGGATTCCACAAGAGTAACTTGACTACCATGACACCGAAAACTCATACGGTGTCATTTTAGAAGGAGGCGCCTAAGGAGAGGAATATAGGGGCCCATCCCGAGTCAACTTCAAGCATCTCACAAAGGCAAAGGTGCAGGACAATAGAGCAATGATATTATATTATTGATGTGATGAGAAGTAAGCCCCAAACCACAGTTGCAAGGATCACACGCTTCATGTCCTTTTAGTTTTTGAGGGGAAGGAGGTGGATAGTGAGAAGTCAGAGGAATAATAGTGAAGAGAACTTACACTTGGATGTAGTGGAGTTGTCCCTCAACTTGGTGTGATCACACCATTAAGGTGAGGGGATAGATCGGGGAGCAGCCGAAGTGGTGTTGATGGGTAAGGGGGCACTCTCAATTTCATCTCAAATTGGGTCGTTGCCAACTAATATTGAAGCTAGTAGATACGAGAAGTTTTGGGGTCATGCTGGGGACAGAGAAGGTGGATAAAGGTCGGGGAATTGCAGGGGATTAATATTAGACACTTCAGGGCCTACAAGTGGTGGAGGACTTCCTTCTTTTAGACTTGGGAAGCACTAATGTGATATTGGGGATGAAGTGACTACAAACGATCAGGGAGATGAATGGGTTGGAAATCCTTGACCCCGAAGATTAGAGTGAAGGGTAGAAATGTTGTGCTGAGAGNTAGAGTACCCCGAGTATGTTCAATAGCTTCTGCAACAGTTTTAAACCTCTTTAAACAATCTAGCAAGGAGCACAAGCATACCTTTACATTGGAGTTCTTCCCATCAGTGTCAGTATCCTAAGATTCAAAAGGATAAGATTGAGAAGTTGGTACAAGATATGCTCGAGGCAGGGATTATCAGGCCAGTGTGAGCTTCTTTTCCAATCCGATTCTATTGGTGAAGAAAAATCATGATAATTGGATATTCTGTGTAGACTATAGGGCTTTGAACAAGAAAACTTTACTAGATAAGTTTGCTGAGCTATTGGATGAACTTTTTGGAGCAGTCATCTTCTCGAAGATCGATTTGAAGTCGGGATACCATCAACTCAGGATGAACGCAACAAATATAAACACGATAACGTTCAAAAGTATGAAAGATACTCCGAGTTTTTGGTGTTGCCGTTTGACTTTAACGATCCGACCACATTTCAGTCTCATGAATTTGGCTTTCTAGTCTTAGCTCAGGAAGTTTGTTCTAATATTTTGGATGATATTTCGATCTACAGTCGTACATTGACAACACATATGATACACTCGATAACTGTATTGGATACATTGAGAGAGTACCAATTGTAAGCTAACTTAAATAAATGTTCTTTTGTGCAATCACAGGTAGAGTATGTAGGGCATGTGCTAACCAAGGTAGAGGTAGCAATAGATCAGTCTAAGATTGATGCCATGCTGGATTGGCCTTTGCCAAGAGCTTGAAGGAGTTAAGAGGGTTTTTAGCTCTCTTTGGGTACTGCTAGAAATCTGTGAAAGGGTATGACATGATTGCATTGTCACTAACGAAACAAGTGAAGAATGATAGTTTCAAGCGGGGAGAAGCAACATCACAGGCCACCAAACAACTGAAGAGAGCCATGAACAACTCTCCGGTATTAACACTTCCAAAATTTAGTAGGCCATTTGTGCTAGAGACTGGCGCGTTAAAGTATGGATTGGAGGCAATACTCATGTAGGGCTAGCGGTCTATATTTCAACCAGATACTCACTGCTAGGGTGATGCTCAAGTTCGTTTTCGAGCTGGAATTGATGGTTTTTGTCTATTGAGATACGACATCCCTATCTTGTGGGGCAACACTTTAGGTAGGATCAGAGAAGCTTGAAGTATCTGCTAGAATTGAGGATGGCGATTGTGGAACATCAGTGGTAGTTATTGAAGTTATTTGGATATGATTTTGAGATCTAGTATTGCTCAAGGCTAGAGAATAAGGTCTCAGATGCATTATCGAGGAAGGTGGAAGAGACCCAACTGACAACTTTTTCAGTACTACTCTTAGATTGGGAAGCCTTGAGGCAGGAAATTAAACACGATGAAGGGCTGAGGAAGGTCAGGGCTGAGTTGGTATAAGATCCAAACAATTTTCCATGATACACATTGAGGGGACAACAACTACTCTACTAGGGATGATTGCCTATTTCAGGAAGGTGCTCATCGTCAGGACGTGATTCAAGTCCGTATATGACCGGGAGTTGATGGCTATTATCTTGGCCATTTAGAAATGGGGACCTTATCTGTTGGGGCGACACTTTATTGTCAGGATATATCAGAGGAGCTTGAAGTATTTGTTGG
Organism: Phalaenopsis hybrid cultivar; assembly: GCA_002079205.1. NCBI lineage: Eukaryota > Viridiplantae > Streptophyta > Magnoliopsida > Asparagales > Orchidaceae > Phalaenopsis > Phalaenopsis hybrid cultivar. The sequence goes on along the minus strand of JXCR01011356.1, from coordinate 152,542 downwards.
AGCAGAGGATGGTGACTGAGGATTATTAGAGGTGGCTATCCAAGGTACTTGGATATGATTTTGAGAATCAATATCACTTATAACTGGAGAATAAGGCCACAACTGCACCTTTGAGGAAGGTGGAGGAGCACCAGCTGATAGTTTTATTAGTACTTATGGTTTTAGATTGGGAAGCCTTGAGGCAGAAGAGTGAATAGGATGAAGGGCTGACGAATATCAAGGCTGCGTTGCTTCAAAATCCGAACAGTCATCCAAGATATTCATTGAGGGGACAACAACTACTTTACCAAGGACAATGCCTGTTACCAAGGGCATCAATGCACATCCCCAAACTATTGTAGAAGTTTCGCGACAACACGATTGGTGGACACTAAGGGGAACATAAGCTATACAATCGACTATCGGTAGAGCTATATTAGGCGAGGATGCACAAATATTTGACTATGACACCAGAAGTGTTACTACAATCCCTAACTTTATCTTAAAAGTTTTAGGAGGAGGTGATGAAATATTTTATAGTTGAGATGATACCAGAATAAGTAGGAAATAAGTGGTAATGAAAAAGCCAACTTTATTAATACCTGAAGCAAATAAATGATTATAACCACACATTTGAAAGCAGGAAAAACAACAACACAAATACATGTGAATATCTAGGGTGAGAGCAAAACTGAAGGGGCTAACGACTCGACAATGGTTTAGGGGAACAGAAGTGGGTGGTAGCAAGCAGGTTAGCAAGTGATGGGTTTACTGACGTTAGCGACAAGGTGGACTAGGTTGGGCAGCAACAACAGGATGAAGTGGCTTACAGGGTCTATCAGGGAATCTGGGTGGATAGGAGACAGCCTAGGGGGGATAAGGGAGGGGGGCCAAGGGGGTCTGAGAGGATAGCTATTTACAGGGTATGAGGTGGGGGCAACAATAAGGGGGAAGAGGAGAGTAGTGAAGGTATAATAGGGATGACTGGGTGGTCTTGCAGTTGGGTAATTAGTGGCATACAGGAGTTTAGCGGGATGGCCCTTTGGATGGGGAGAAGAGGCGGGGGTAGGCGACTGGAGTGGAGAGGAGGTGCAGCTGGTAGGTCATGGGAATAGGGAGAGGGTGGTGAAATGGGAGATATTTAGCGTAGGGTCTGTTGGGGGAACAAGCTGCAGCTGTTTAGGGAGAAGCAGGTGCGGGCCGTGAAGTTGTGGGTTGACCAGGAACAATGAGTAAGACAACCAACATGAAGGGAAACTATGGGGAAGATAAGAGGAGATGATCACCACGNTGGGGGCAACAATAGGGGGGAAGAGGAGGGTAGTGAAGGTATAATAGGGATGACTGGGTGGTCTTGCAGTTGGGTAATTAGTGGCATACATGAGTTTAGCAGGATGGCCCTTTGGATGGGGAGAAGAGGCGGGGGTAGGCGACTGGAGTGGAGAGGAGGTGCAACTGGTAGGTCATGGGAATAGGGAGAGGGTGGTGAAATGGGAGATATTTAGCGTAGGGTCTGTTGGGGGAACAAGCTGCAGCTGTTTAGGGAGAAGCTGGTGCGAGCCGTGAAGTTGTGGGTTGACCAGGAACAATGAGTAAGACAACCAACATGAGGGGAAGCTATGGGGAAGATAAGGGGAGATGATCACCACCTGGCGAAAGGGATACAACCGGAGCACCACCATTTCCATTGAATATAACTCTCGAAGGGGAACGCAGGACGTTGATGGCTGTCCTAACAAATTGAAATCAGATACATCCAAAAAATTGAAACCCCATGACACAAAAACCTATAAAGAATAGTAGATATGTGGAGGGGGTTGGACCCCCCTACTATTAGCGGCAAGCCCAATGGCTAGGGCCTGTTGGTCCTAAACCCTTCTCACTAAACCATTTCAGGTTTAGAAAGCCAGTTCGACCCCCTTGGACCTCTCTCGGGGTTGGGGCAACATCGATCTCATTTGTCAAAACTTCTGCCGGCACATTGATGGTGATGAACTGCTGTAGTTTTTCATGTGGATGGATCTTCAATTTTAGTCCTAGTAGGACCTAGATGCCACTGTTGGCACATTGATGGTGATGAACTGCTATAGCTTTTCGTGTGGATGGATCTTCAATTGTAGTCCTAGTAGGACCTAGATGCCACTGTTGGTTGTATCGTCTCCCAAACCATCAGAGGAGTTTGCTCCACCTGCGTGTGTACACCCATCTTTGTCACATTTTCTGGGACTATGGGTCTCGCCTGTACTACTGAATCTTCCCAAAGTAACCCACGGTTGTTTCAGTTTGGTGTGCAGTAAGAGTAGCTTGAATCTTCCCGCACTGTTTCAAGTGCTCTGATAGGTTGATCAAATAGATGTTGTCGTTTCAAAGCACATTCTGGTAGAATAGGTATCCATCCACCTTTGGCACGGTTTGGGAGGAACTATAGATAGAAGAGTATTCTCACTAATCATATATTGAGCCATCTTAGTTGTAACCCACTTCTTCCCCCCTCATATTCTCACTAATTATCTCTCCTGTCTGGACATCGGCAAGGGGTACCAAGCTAAACTGAAAATATCCTCTGAATAACTCCACGTGATATTCTCAACATGACACAAAATGACCCCACTTATGACATGTTGGACCTCCCTTCATCGGGGTAATTTAGGAAGGGGTTTATACATATGAAAAAATCGCATTTCTCTTATCTGGGGTGGCCCTGTATTTGATGTTGGTTCTTCCAACTCATGACCCTTTGGAACATTCAAGGTCATTCCTACTGATGTTCCTCTCAACGCCCGTGAAATAGTAGCTTGAGATACCAAATTCTTTGCAGCTGTAACACTCTTTTGTTTCCTTCCCTAGGGTCTGAGCAACATTAACTATTTCTGATGATCCACCAACTGCACCGATAGCGGCTTGTGTCGTCAAACTTTGTTCTTCACTCAATAATTCACCAAAGCATACATCCAAACAAGAAACCATATCTCTATTCATTAACCCAACCCAAAGAATTTCAAATTCAGGTCAGAGCTTCATCAAAAATTGATCGCGACACTCACTTCGTTAATAGCCCGAAAACTAGCTAAGTTCTCTTTTGACACTTTAGCATAGATAATGCCAGAATATTTGCTCTATAAATTTAGGAAGTCAGAATAATATTGTTCAATTGAGAGATTACCTTGACTATAATTACTTCTTTCAACTTTCAATTGAATGCATCTTACAGTATTATCTTGATTGTAGACGCACTTCAAGTATTTTCATATTTCTTTAACCGTGCAAAAGGATCGATAGATCCCAAAATCCAAGAAACAATCTGAGCATCCTTTGCCTCCCATTAACCAAGATTTTTCGGCTCTGTGGGTGTTGGAGAAGACCCATCAATGTGACCCCAAAGCTCATTCATTTTTAAAAACATCTTGAATTGAAATTCCCATGCTGCATAATTTTTTCGCTTAAATCTAATATCTAAGATTTCAGAAGACATTCTAAACAGAATTGTCAATCACAATTTGATTATCAAGAAAGTTGTTGATCGAAATCTACCTAAGGCCAAAGAAAACAAAGAGATAAAAAAAAAACCAAATAAAATCAAAATTCAACTTTTTGTCACGTGAATAGGGACGGGCGGCTATAGCGGTGCATGAAGAACAAAGATTGCGTTGGGCAAGGGCTTGGGTAGGCCAATAAAATTTGGGCTGGACTTAATGTAATACTCGGCTCGAATAAGAAAAACCGAGGGGAGCTCTCGGTCTGAACAACAAGATTGGGGGGAACGGACTTTGGGCAGCAGGTTTGGTGTGAACAAGGAAGAATCATGCGCTATTTCAGTGGGAGAAGGTTGGTCGTCGGGTTAGGGAAGGAGAGATCGAATAGTGGTGAGGCTTGCAATGGTGCGATAAGGATGAAGCAAGGAGCAGCCTTGGGCAAAGAATCACACAGGGTAGAATCACGTTTGGACGCAACATGGAGGAAGATTGGATCGCGGACGAGATTTTCGACGATTTGCAGTAGAAGACGCCGAAGACATAGGAAGCAGTCGAAGATGTCGACGAAGATGGAATGAGCTCGAGTCGAAGATGAAGACGAACGATTCCCAAAGACTAGCGAAGACGACGAAAGATTCAGTCTGAAACGATTTGACGTGGCTATGATACCATGTCAATGTTTTGAGTAAATAGATTGAATGCCTTTTTCTTTGCTTTCATTCCAATAAATAAAGGTCTATACAATATATTTTAGGTAGTATAATAATACATAATAATTTGTAATAATACATATTCTTAATCTAAACATTCAGCTATAAGGAAAAAAAATATTTACAATTAAGTTACAAAATTTAATTCAACAACTTTAAATAAGGAAATTCTTAATTCTACATGATTTTAGTTATTATTGATTGATATTAACTTCATTCCATTGCGACACTCTTATAAGTGAGCTGTTTTGTTAGATAGGAGATACAAAATCCCGCTCACTAGATGTGGGCATAATCAAAACTAATATATTAACTCTTATTTTCACCCGGTTTTCAAGCAAAGCAGTCCAAGTGATTTTTTTTTGTCTCCTATATTATTTTCTTGTATCGTTAGATTGTTCATTCTTTGGCTTCTTGATATACGTATTTTATCTTTCATGTTTTTTTTTATAATGTGACAATACTCGGTAATTTCACCTGTTGTATTCATATAGTTTTAATGCTATAAAGTTGCACTTCAACAAAAAAATTTGCCCCTCCAACGAATAGAGAAGGTAGTATTACAATATGGAAATTTAAATTGTATTAGGCTATCTTTAGTTGCGATGGTTAACAACTGTGTTGATGGTAGACAACGGTTGTTAGACGTCAAAAAATTGGAGTGGATGAATGTCAATATTCATCGACAACGATGTCAGACAATGAGCGATAATGGATATCAGACATTAACATCGGTTAGTGATGGGATATGGTGATTTTCAATTGGTGGTGCGACCTTTCTTCTTCCCTAAGGTCCAAGGAATCGAAAGAGAAGTTCAGACTCACAAAATACCATAAAAGGTTGAATGGAGTTTCCAAATAAGGGTCTTAGTTTTGGAATTCTCTTATGAATATTGTATTTCTTTGTCTTGCGAATGTTCCAGACTGTGTTGAAATAATGCATGCTTATAGTTTTTTGGAGGGATTTTTTTGTCCTTCATATTTCAAGATCTTTCAAATTGCGTCCCTTAATGCATTTAACTAAGGGACTAGACGATCCCTCCCTAGTCTGACTTGATGGATTTATTTGAGCCAAGTTTAGCTTGGGCAGCTGTTTGGCAGCCAATGATGAGCCAAAGTATTCGATTAACAAACAGAAGCCACCAGTGTATGGATCAAAAATCAAATGGTTGGATTGAATGTAACAATTTCAAGG
>JXCR01011356.1:132499-146490 GCA_002079205.1 Phalaenopsis hybrid cultivar | reverse complement strand
CTTTGCAGATCTGGAAATTTGCTTTAAAATTCACGGTTGATTGTATTTAATTTGCAAACCATAGAAACACAAATTTTGAGTTCTAATGCCTCTAATAGATTTTTTTATTTCAATTATTACATGAGTAGGTGACAATGGACAATTCTCTGGTGGGTTTGATATCAATGTTTTTGCTGAAGTTCAGAAGACTGGTATGAAATTAAGATGAACTGAAAGATGCAATTTAATATTTTTTCTGTGATATTTTGCTAATATATTTTGTTTGTTAGCAGGGGATGTATCAGTTTTGTCGGATGTGTCTGTTGATCTGGTTGTGAATACGATTGAAGGTCTGAACTCATGTTTGCAACTGCGTTATGTTTCTCTAACATACAGTGTCATAAATACTCTCTTTTTAATTCGTGTATTCATGTGTGTTGCTATTTTTCAGATGCCAAAAAGCCTTCGGTTGCTGCCATTCAGGGGCTTGCACTTGGTGGTGGTTTGGAATTAACCATGGTTTGTTGATACTTGATCCCTTTTTGCACCAATATTATTATTTATTATGTGAAATTTATATAAGTACCACCCAATTTCTATGTTTTTACATATCTAACACCTAAACTTTACTTTTTAGATTTATACCACCCAAGTCTTTCATATCACATAAAATATACTACTATCACCTTTTCATACATATGTAAGGTGGCATATATGTACAAATTGAAGTTTAGGTGTTAAATATGTAAATCCATAGGAATGGAGTGTATGGAAATCTTCCTATTATTATTTATTTTCAGTTTTAATTTTAATAATCTTTTTCTTTAGGGTTGTCATGCTCGCATATCCACTCTGGATGCTCAGCTAGGGTTGCCTGAACTTAGTCTTGGAGTTATTCCTGGATCTGGAGGTAACTCTTGTTTTGCTTTATCATGAATTGTTGCATGAGACATTTGTTTTTATTCTTTTTTAGTGTATTTTTTTCCTGCATATTATCAATAAATCCATAACTTCTTGGTAGGTACCCAACGGCTTCCCAGACTAGTAGGGTTGTCAAAGGCCATGGAGATGATGTTGGTGAGTAAATTCATTGTTTTCTTTCCTCTTAAAATATTTGTTATCTTTTGTAAGTGAGGCAGTTTAGAGTTGGAGTTTGTTGTGAGTATTTGCATTTTTGTTACCCAGCATTCAAGTGTTTCTACTTATTCCTGATTTTTTTTTTTACATTCAAGGTTTATTTAGAACATTTCCAAGTCTTGAAAAATACCATCATCATCATCATTTTGTTATTCGTAACACACCAATAAACTGCCCGTACTTTGAAGGAGAGAATTTAAGGATGAATATAATAGTTCTTGTATTTACTCAAATGAATAAGACATTCATTAGCCTGCAGGGTTAAATGTGTCATTAGTTTCTTTACAAAGTTCTGCAAAGAACAAAAATCTTTATATGAGGTGAAAGTACAAGTTTTGTATATATTAAGTGTTGAAATTCAGAATAATGCGAAATAAAGCGGAATTAAATGGAGATATTTTCATTGATATAAAGGGGATATAAATAATCCTTTACATGAATCCTAGAATAGTAAATGTAATATAAAGAAAATTATATGAAAGGAAAAATATATCACATAATATCTCCATTTAATCAACTCATATTAATTATTTTGGAGAGAAAGGAAATAACATAAAATAGGAAAAGAAATAACTTCTGATCCAAAAAAAATAAATATAAAATATGAAAGAAAATAATGCCAAATCTAAGGAAATAATTATTCTCATAACTTCTTACAAGAATAAATTATTTCCTAATATAATTTCTAACACTCCCTCTCAAGTTGGAACGTAGTTGAAAAAACATCTTTAACTTGGATTTGAAAACATCAAATAATGTGCGAGGAAGATCATGTAAAGTAGAACGTGAAGTTTTCGTCCCGTACTTCAATTGTTATTGATTACAGTTTCTGCAGTGTCTGTAGGTAGGCGGAAAACTTCTACAGGTAATGCTGCTGGGGAGTTTGCAGGAAAGTAGACAACTGCTGTTGTCTATGACTGTAGTTCCTGCTGTGTCTGTAGATAGGCGGAAGACTCTTACAGGTAATGTTGCAGGGGAGTTTGTAGGGAATTAGCAACTGCGGTTGTCTTTGACTGCAGTTCTTGCAATATCTGTAGGTAGACAGAAGAATCCTACAGGTAATATTGCATGGGAGTTTGCAGGGAAGTAGACAATCAATAGGAAAGTTACAGGGCATGTACTGCAAAAAAAAAAAAAAAAAACTTAGGAGATCGGGCTCGCTACAGAAAATGCTCCAGAGGAGGACGTGTTGCAGGAAGAATTCGGGTGGAGGGTATGCTATAGTGAAAGTTATGGAGGAGGGCATGAAATAGAAATAAAAACTCCAAAGGGGGACCTGTCATAGGGAAATGTTCAGAGGAGGGTCTGTGACAAAAAATTCTCAATGACAGTGAGAACCTGTTGGTAGTGGTCAACTTGGTTGGTGCTATCAACAAGGTGGGCAGCCTTGCCAAAGTATGGATGCCAATGGAAATGACAACTGCCTCAAGCTCCTCATGTTTGTAGATAGAACCACAGTAAACCTCAACGTCAGGATTCTTAGTCACAAGAGGACTGATGTTGTAAGGCTGCAGGAAATCACGGAAGTCGGACTGCTGGAAACGAGGAAACCAGATTGTTGTAAACTTGAACAACTATATGAAATCAGGGAAACCGGACTACTGGAAATTAGGAATCCAGATTGCTGCAGGGAACATACAAAAACCTGCGAGAAGGACCTGCAAGGAAGGCGACGGGACAGCTGCACCTCCAGGGAAAGCTGCACCTCCAGTGTCAAGGACCTGCAGGAAAGGCGGCGGGAAAACTTATATGATCGTGTATCAGAATTGGGCACAAGTTAATGCTCAAGTGCATGATGGCCCCATATCCTGACAACAACAACCACAATCCAACTGTTACAGTTCAATGTTAATGAGCTAGATCCTTCAGACAAGAGTAATTGACAACATCTAAGATTCCCTCCACAAGCGGCATAATGCAAAGGAGTGCTTCCCGCTTTGATCAAATTTATCGAAGAACCATAATGAAATGTGAAGGCATGTAAATCAAGCACAAGTTGAACACACTCAACATAGCCATTCAAAGCTGCTATGTGAAGAGCAGTGTTGTCATCATCAGCTGAGTAGTCAATGTTGCATGTGTTTCTGTCATTCTGAGGCTGCTAAATGCTGTGGAAGCAACTTAGAGACAACCAGAACAATGGTGTTCCCTCCCAGGGCAATAGATAACCGATCAAGACACTCTTGTCCCTCACTATAATTACTTGTCTCTCCCACATCTTCATCCTCAGTTTTAGCACTATGCTAAGAGGGGTCATCCTCAATGGCTAGCAACGCAATCATAAACACAACGAAGAGGCTCCCAATGAACTGGGTCATCCTTCTCATCATCCGCGGGGCTCTCACATGGGCTCAAGCAAGAGTCGAACTTCATCGCAATATGCCTTGTCCCTTCCTCCGGGCGATCAACTCCAACAATCTGAAGCACTGAGGAGAATCAACGGGGGAATAACTTGGGAGAGAAATCCACCACGTTCACAAGGGATTGGATCTTCAGCACAGTTACAGGGAACAAGAAAATCAGATAGGCGCAAAAAGTAAATATCTCCTCTTCGCAAATGCAGGACAACCACAACTTTGCGAGCTCCCGTTGCCCGAGAGAATGAGTCCCTCCCTTGCCCCAAGGACGATGGTAGGAAGAGAATCTGACGGCTCTCGAAGGATGATCAGTGGCTAGGGCACAAAATTTGATTCTAATACCAATAATGCAGAATTAAACAGAGATATTTTCATTGAAATGAAAAGGAGGGGGGGGGTATAAATAACCCTTTACATAAATCCTAAAATAGGAAAGATAATAAAAATGAAATAATATGAAAGGAAATGTATATTACCTAACGTCTCTAATTAATCAATTCTTATTAGTTATTTGCAGAAAAAGGAAAAAACGTAAAATAGAAAAACCTAAAATAGGAAAGGAAATAAATGCTAATTTAGGGAAATAAATATAAAATAGAAAAGAAAATAACTCCAAATTTAAGAAAATAATTCATTCCTCGTAACTTTTCACAAAAATAATTATTTTCTAATATTACTTCGAACGCTAAATTTAAATAAGAGTGTAGTGGGTGACAGGCTAAACAATAACTGTGAAAAAAAAATCCTCCTCTTAGAAAGAAGTGAAGTACTTTGTTATAATTCAACGAAAATAATAATCAGAGAAAATACTTCAAACAAAAGCAAACTACAAAAAAAGGAAATGTAAATGTTTTAAACAAGGAGAAGTAAAAGATTATGTTAAGAATTTGGACCCATTTGCTATTTTAATCCAAAATTCTCGTCTTGTTGATATTTTTATAAGAAGTTGCTTCTTATTTTCATCAGGCTTTTGGTGACGATCTAATTTGTTATAGAGGCTACGGTAACTTTTTCATTTTTATCTTTTTTTTTAATAATGAGTATACTAAATCGATAATATTATTTAACATTCCTTATTGTAAAATTTTCAATAATGTCATTACTAGTTGGGTTGATGTAATTCACATGAAACTTAATCTCAACATTACTAATACTTACATTCATATTTTCTGTCATAATTTAAGCATTTCTTATAAACCATACAGGGCATATGGATTTTCTTGGTAGTTTAACACAGCTACTTACCCCAGGGTACATCATAATAAGAGCATTTGGTCCTGGCGCTGTATTTTTCATTGATGATTACAATCTGGGGCGTCATGAGGATTTTTTTTTCTTGTCAAAAATTTATATTATAAAGTAGCTATCATGTTTCATTAATGTTAGACCTTTGACACTGAAATGATGTTTGGAGAACTTAACGAGTTGCTTTCAAATAAAACTAAAAAATATTACCAAACAAAGACAAAAAAAGGTAATTTTAGAAAACAACAGGTCCCCAAAAAATGTTTAGAACAAAAACAAAGTTCCAGGTTCCTGTTTCAAGAATAGCCATTTCAAGCTTGCATAAAGGTTATATCCAATATTTGGTTCTCTTTCTCCTAATTCAATCGTGAGAGAGCTATCTCAGCACTTCCAGGGAAACGGGAAAGAAGACATGCAAGTTAGTTTGGCTGAATCGTTTCCAGCCCAGCTGTAGTTAAAATCAGGAGTACAATCAGGTAGCCAAACTATGTAAGAAAGCAAGTCTAGGCTTTAGCTTCGGCCCTGTTTGGGGTTTCTTCTCTTTTTTTCTATTTTATGTTTTTATTTTTTTTTTTGTATGTGTTTTGATTTGAATTAAAGTATATTTAGCTGTGATAGTTGTTTTTAAAAGCACACTAAACTTCTTTTAAGCGTTTTAAATATTTTTAAAAATAAGGTGATTTGTTTTTAAAAAGAATTATTTCTAAAAGTAAAAGATAAAAATATATAAAAATTATACGATCCAAATATATTTTCAAAAATAAAAGTGGTAAAAGAAAATAAAAGTGATGCCAATTGGGCCCTTAATAAACAAAAAATATAGAGCCTGATGTTGTATAGCTTCTTGATTAAGGAAGTTAGTAGTTTAGTGCCTTGCCTTGGTATTGTCATTCCAAACCTAACTGGTGTCCTCCTACTGTGTTGCCTTTCTTCTCATTTCAGTGACTCGTAGTTTTTTAAAGAAGGCTAATGTGGGCGTGTTATTGCTTCAAGCACATTATATGTAAGGCCTTCCGTCGTTGTTGTTTCTAGGACGCCCATGGTAGTCTGAGAGAGACTGGGATTTCAGAATTTGCTAGAATGGCCAACTACCTTCCTAGTTACCCAAATGCTGCAAATTGGACCGGGCAATGCACTGGCAGAAGAGAATGCCCAAGGTTTGAAGTTTCAATCAGGAGTTGAGATGTAAAAATATTAAAATGATTTTAATATGATTTAAAGTACGTAATAAGACTGTAGTAATGATATTTTTACTAATTCAATATATAATATTCCAAATAAGATATTTTGCCTCTTGAATATTTTGAATATGATTCTGAATCAAAATTTTAGGTTATCATATTTTAATTAATTTTATGTAAATATTTGATGCCTTGGTTTAATAGGTTCTGTGTAAAAGCGGTTCTAGAATTGGATCAAACTGGTTGGAGGACTGGTTCATGATTGACCTGGTTGGACTTGTTGGATCGATTTTTAAAACTATGATTTCACTTTCCCAAGCCACCAAGACTCATCTATTAATAATTTGGATATGAGAACATCATGGAAGCATTAGTTGTTGATTTATCGAACCGTATGGAGTTAACATAGACCTCTCTCTTCCTGTAGGAAAGTGCCCTCTTGCTGATTTCCTGTTGCTTGAATTGTGCAGATTTCTCTACTTGATAGCCCCTGGGAGATGGATTCCAAGTTTCGGGATCGATCGTGACAGAGTGCTGGACTCCACTATGATTTCCCTTTCTATTGCTCTCTAAAATTGGTAAATCCTTCCCAAACCAAGATGTAATCTGAAATTTAACTTTAAAAAAAAACCTTTCGCTTGGTAAAAAGAGTGGTTGGAACAGACAAGCCCCCTCCAAATCTCTCGGCCCCTAAATTTTTATACTGCCCCTATGAAGTTAAGAAAAAACAATTCTATGCTAATTGGTTGTTACAAGAAGGACCACCATGGGCTAAAAGTATTTTAAGTTTTAACTATGTGATTATGTCACCCTTTTTATGGAGTTCCATATCTCGGGCCTTTATGTTCTAACCGCATAATGCTTGGTTTTACTAGTTTGGAAAAACAACTCTTCATCAACCCATCTTTGCATAATGGATACAATATGCATATTGCAAAATTTTATTAATGTCTGTAAATTTTATTAATCTTTGAGATTACTTGGTACTTAAGATCCTTTCGGCCAACCACAAGGGATCACTTCCGACCTTTACCTTGACAACCCTGCCTTCATATAGATGATAGGTCAAGCACAATGATGGGAAAACATATCAATTTTAGAAATTTCTAATATTTTAAAGGAATTTTCATATCCGAAGCTCATAGGTCTTCAATATATTTTGTAAAAAGTCATTTTCTAATCATTGCTCGAATAACAATTCACTAGTTGGTATATTATTAACACCTTTTAGAAGATGTTACAAAAGATTTTCTAAACATTGCTCCAATTACAATTCACTAATTGGTTGATTAACTGCTTTGTGGGTTATCTATTCTTGCCTTAGTTTTTTCTAAATCCATTTCTTTGTTTATTGCTTGAAACCTAGTCAGATTTTTAAAGTTTAAATTTTAAAATGATCCCCAACTATCCTTATGTGGTCATTTTAATCCCAAATTATTACATTTCTCCAATTTTGTATCTCAATTATTCATAATTGATTTAATATGGTCCTTTAGGGGTAATCGGGATCAATTTTATTGACAGACGAAATTAGGATCAATTTTGTATCATAATTTTTGTATGAAGGATCATTTTGGAGTTATTTTTTCTAGCTGACAAGAGTAAATTGGAGAAATGTGTCTTGGGACTTTTCTTTTTATAATACCTATCTGGTGATTGTATAAACATGGATAGTTTATTTTGAATAGTTTTGTAGAAGTAATATGACCATAATTATTTTTTGAGTTCTAATACTTCAATCCATCTTATAGTCTTATAATATATATTTTTTTCGCCTAGATTTTCTTTTACTAAAATACATGACAAACATAGAATTATCTATTTGCTCTTCTGAATTTCTTACCATGGATGTCATGACAACATTATTTCATTTGTATGTGACAAATTTAGATTCTCATACTAGTTTGGTAGGTTTTCCAATGGTTATCTGTTTATTCCCTTTTATTTTCTGTTTTAAACCTAAAAAAAAACTATTTGTATGATGAGTTGGTTAGAGTTTTCGAAGGTGCCTAAAAAATATTAGCTTATACTTCTTGCAAGTGTGCCACTCTCATTCTCTGATTTCCTTGCACTCAGTTAATTTAAAACGCGCTCTTTTTTCGGCGTTCTATGTTGTCTTGCAGCTGTCCAAGTCTATACAAGCTAAAGAAGGGAAGGAGCTTGGCCTAATTGATGCTGGTGCTTCCCCCAAAGAACTATTGATGGTTGCAAGACAATGGGCTGTTGAAATAGCTGAAAGACGTAAACCTTGGCTTCGCTCACTTCAGCGTACCGACAAACTCGGTTCTCTTTCTGAAGCATGTCAAATTGTTCATGCAACCAGGCAACAAGCTAAAAAGTCTGCTCCTCATATTCCTCAACGTCAAGTGTGCCTTGATGCAATTGAGGAGGGCATACTTTTTGGGGGATATGCGGGTGTCCTGAAAGTAAGTATTTTAATGTGTCTGCATCAACATTTTAGAGAAAGGTGTCAAAATGGTCCCATCATTCTTTGTCGGGATCATTTTAATCCCGAAGTCTATAAAACTGTCAATTTTCTTCATACTCTTTTAAAGGGGGCTAAAATAGTTCTTCTTGTGGACTATTTCAACCTATATTAAAAGATTTAGATGTTAATTTAGCACTTTTATAGACTTTGGGACTAAAATGGTTCCATGTACATGGCACAGGATTGGCACTTTATTCTAACATTTTATTTATAGAAATTATGTAGTTAGAACAAACTAAAAAAGCAGAGTACCCTTTTGAAATGCACTGGGATTTGAGTGTGGCTGGCTTAGCCGTCAAATATTATTTGTCTGCTGCTTTTCCCGTTTGATAATTTACAATCTGACGCGCTAAGCAAATTTGCCGATTTCAGGAGGCAAGACTTTTTAAGGAGATAGTATTGTCTAGAAGTGCAAAAAGTCTTGTTCAAATCTTTTTGGCTGAACGTACAACTTCCAAGGTACTATTTTTCTGTCTGTTTTTATGCCATTTTGTACGACAATCATTTATTACATCCTAGAAAACTTATTTTCTCTTATAGGCAATTGCCTCTCTGCTAATAGGGTTTTTTTATCGAATTTATTTTTTAACCTCTTCATTGTTTAGTTCATGTTAATTTGCTCATGTTCTGACCGTACACCAAAGGATAAAACTTTTGCTTTTTAGAGAACAGTAATGGAGTTACAGGTACTGATAGAGAGAAACGTCTCATTGATTTTGAAAAAAATCATGATAAAATTGAGCACTTTTCATGGTTTATTGATTTTGAGCTTCAAATTAGTTGGATCCATTTAATGTCTCACCATGAACCTTCTTTAAATTGGATCAGATGGTCCACCAATAATTATCCTTACCTTGACCATATGAGCATGTTGTGATGTCCATAAAATGAAGGATACTGTTAATATAATAATTCTTGTCCTTATAGTATCATTTATGTGTACAATAGTAATGTACATGCAACAAAATATCTAAAGTTGTGTAAATGAGTCAAGCTTGAGCAAATTGGTCCCTAGCTTGTGCTTGACTTGTTTGAGCATGTATTTGTTCTTCAGTATGTACTTGAAATTGTTCATGAATGCATTGTTCATTTGTAATGCTCCATTTCAATTACCGTGGGATGAGGAATCAAACAACCAACTAGTGAGAGGAAGAGAAGAAACGAGGGGAAATGAGGAAGCCGGAGAAGAGGAATCGAACAGTCAGGAAGACGAGGTGAGGAGTCCGAAAATTAAAGGTTACTTTCGCCCTATAAAGGAATGTGCTTGAGGTGCCTTTGCCGATCAAAGTAAGTTGACAGAGGAAGCTCGCGAGATGTGCGAGAACAGGGGAAGATGTTGTGCGTGAGTTGAAGTAGAAGAAAGAGAAGAGCAATGTAAGGAAGGAGCCGAAGAAGAGGAAGTTGAGGAAGAAGCTCCCTAATGCCTGCGATTCAGCTCTCACGCACAGGGAAGCTCTCTTGTGCACAGTGGAAGGAGCTCATATGAGGAAGTGAGGTGCGTAATTAGGGCTTGGCCGAAGATTATAAGGTGGGTTTATTAAGTTATTTAATAAATAGTATATATATATATATATATATATATTAAAAAGTCCAAGGGCAATTATATTAAAGAGAAAATGATACAAATAGGTTGTATAAGTGGGCTCAAATAGGCACCCAACCCACACAAAAAACCCAAAAAAGAGATTTTACATATAAGATCAATCGGGACGACCCAATTTAGTTTTGCCTCTGCCTCTAGTTCTCGGAAAGGAACCAACTAAAAAATTGGCAAGGTGCATACCATTACACGAAGTAACCAAAGTATCATCCATTAGATTCCTTAAGTAAATATGCATTTTTCTTCTTTCTCTTGGAAGTGTAAACATGTCACTCCTCATCCAAAGATTGTTGCTCATTTGGATGAGGTGGTAGAGCTGTAGTAGAAATATTGCCAACAGTTGTACCCACAATTGGTTCTAGCGTTTGTGAAGTATGAGTTGTCGCCTCTATACCAGATACTTTTTGAAGATGGGGAGTCGTAAGGTTCTCCTGATTATCAGTCCGAACACTATCCTTTGTAGGTAAGGATTATTCAGTACTGTTTTCAATAGGGTTTGAAAGTGTAGGTTGCCCAACAGAGCCATCCAACACACATCAATCACAGAAACAGTGTTGTCAGGGGGGTCCACAGAGTTAAAGCAAACACCAAATCCTGTCCTGTGATAGTTTTCTCTCAAGGTGAAACATTTATGTCCAGAGCAGCGAGGTTAGACCCATTCTTATTCACTTGATCTTTAGATTTCAAATTAGGGTGGAGCTTATGATATTTACAAGAGTATGCCTAAACATCTTACAATGAGAATAATAAAGAAACCCATGTTCCATGACGATTTGCTGCCAATATCCATTATAAGTTGTACTCAACCAGATTTCAATAACATCAGGTAAAATAATATCTCTTTATACAACTTCTGGCCACAGGAGGTCTGGTTAAGTTGAAAGTGGGTAGATCTAGCTTCATAGAGTTCCAAGTATGACCACAATAGAGTAAATAACCTGATGATGAAAAATGTGCAGCTTGAGACCAGGTAGACTAAACCATACTGATACAGTAGGAGATTCATGATTGAGGTCAAAATCAGGAGACCACTTGAGTAATTTCATTGACTTGTCTGCAATGTTAAGATATTTTTTGGAGAAAATTCGAGTGTAGTCTTCAGTCACGGTTAATTGAACACATATCTCTCATCATGAGTCTCACTTTCCACTTTCTTGCTAGTTTGAGATCATCAAAACTTTTTCTTCTAACTTCCATAGGTGAGTGCCCCTACTGAAATTTTTCAATAAGAACGAACTTGAATTTCTCAGTCAGGGTTGAAATTTTTAAGTTAGTGAAAAAAGTGTTGTTTTCTCACTTTTCCTACTTGCATTCTTAATAAAGAGGCTGTCATTTGTACCATCACGACACTCCTTATAACTTGAGGGGACGGCAATCGCCGACTCCACCTGAGGATTACCCACCACGTGGGCAAATGAGGCTTTATCAGTTTCAAACAGAGCAGGGAAATCCCGAAGGGGCGAAGCGAAAAACGAGCCCTGCCAAGTCGAGTAGAGGGCAAATTAAAAACGAGGACCCGAAGACGGTCGGAGCGAAGCCGCTGAAGTCGAAGCCGCAAAACAGTCACAGCTGACGAGCTCTACGAAGATAGACAAAGCAGCCGCGAAAGGGTCGAAACTGCAGAAGTCACGAGCCACAGAAGACGGAGCCTCAACGANGTGCAGCTTGAGACCAGGTAGACTAAACCATACTGATACAGTAGGAGATTCATGATTGAGGTCAAAATCAGGAGACCACTTGAGTAATTTCATTGACTTGTCTGCAATGTTAAGATATTTTTTGGAGAAAATTCGAGTGTAGTCTTCAGTCACGGTTAATTGAACACATATCTCTCATTATGAGTCTCACTTTCCACTTTCTTGCTAGTTTGAGATCATCAAAACTTTTTCTTCTAACTTCCATAGGTGAGTGCCCCTACTGAAATTTTTCAATAAGAGCGAACTTGAATTTCTCAGTCAGGGTTGAAATTTTTAAGTTAGCGAAAAAAGTGTTGTTTTCTCACTTTTCCTACTTACATTCTTAATAAAGAGGCAGTCATTTGTACCATCACGACACTCCTTATAACTTGAGGGGACGGCAATCGCCGACTCCACTTGAGAATTACCCACCACGTGGGCAAATGAGGCTTTATCAGTTTCAAACAGAACAGGGAAATCCGGAAGGGGCGAAGCGGAAAACGAGCTCTGCCAAGTCGAGTAGAGGGCAAAGTAAAAACGAGGACCCAAAGACGGTCGGAGCGAAGCCGCTGAGGTCGAAGCCGCGAAACTGTCGCAGCTGACGAGCTCTACGAAGATAGACGAAGCAGCCGCGAAAGGGTCAAAACTGCAGAAGTCACGAGCCACAGAAGACGGAGCCTCAACGAAGCTCAACGAAGACGACGAAACAGAGGAGCAAATTCTCCTTCTTTTTCGAGCATGAAAATACTGTAGCAGAGGCTTGGGTTCGTTGTGAGGCGAGACCCTAGCATAGCCTTCCGTCACTCCCATTCTATGCGACATAGATTATATATATATATATATATATATATATATATAGTTATTATTTAAAGAAAAAATAAGTTTTTAATTTTAAATTAATAATATTTACTCTTATTTTACAATAATCAAACTTAAATTTAAGTATGGAAATCTTAAAATAATGCAATAAAATAATAATTGATAATTAATTAAAATTTAATGAAGTGATAATTGAGTATTTTATAGGTGATAATTTGATAGAAGTAACACAAATTAAGAGCTAGTAGATCGTTTATCATCGAGGTAAGTACTCATGTTTTTCTACTATAGTGATATTCTGCTTCTTCTAGATCAAATGTATTAATTAGTACTTTCATTATTTATATTATAATTATTGCAAACTCGGGATTTTGAATTCTAATTAATTTTTATTCATATTTTAGGAATGATATGCGTGTAAAACATTATTTAAATGATTTATAAGTATATTGTATAATATGCAAATGAGAATGAAATATTTTTTTAATAAATAATAATTTTGATAAAATGCTTATATGTGCGTAAATGACTATGATGAAGTCACCCCTTAATAGTACTAGTCGGAGAACACCAAGATACATGAGCATGTAAATGAAAAAAATATATATTGATATTGAAGTACCTTGAATGATACATATTTAGACGATGCTCCTGTGATGATTATACATATATAAAATGATATTAATATAATAATTGATGGAATAATATGTTTGATTTATTAAAAGTTTAACTGACATACATTTCATTTTTTTTTCTTGTATTACTGTAGTTTAAGAGTATGAATATTCATTGACTTGTTTAGCTCACTGTTACTTTTAAACTAACTTTTCAAGTTAATTTAACTGATTAAAAAATGAACGATTGAAAAAACATTTATAAAAAATGCGGACAACCGGTAGCAAGATAAATTTAAATATATTGTTTTAATTTTTTTTTGGATTAGTGGCTTTTTCATCTGTTAAATAGTAACTGAATATAGAAATTTAATTTACATCGCCTGATCGTTTGCTCTTGTCTTGGTTAATTCCAAGGCTCAAGTCATATTGTGACATTATTCGATTTGTCTTAATATAAATCAACTTGTTTGACTCGAATTTGGCTTGAGTGATTAAAAATTTTGAATCTTAAACTTCCTTCTAATAACATAAACTTTCAAAATCTCACAACTAAGTAAATTTATAAAAAGATGTTAGTTTTTTATTACTCAAAAGCTATAGTCACAATAATTACAATACATAGCGATAATAATAATAATAACAACAAAGCCTTAATCCCACTACGTGGGGGCGGCTACATTAATCCTTTTTCTCCATTGCGTCCTATTTAGTGTCATATTTTCATTTAGTTCTAATAAATTAAGATCATTTTTTATACAATAAGCCCAAGTCTTCCTAGGTCTACCTATGCTTTTCTTAACATAAGTCTACTCTCTTAATCGGCTCATCAGATGGTCGACGCTTAATGTAACTGAACCATCTAAGACGACTTTATTTGATTTTGTCCGTCACA
>JXCR01011356.1:56330-131907 GCA_002079205.1 Phalaenopsis hybrid cultivar | reverse complement strand
GCCTGGAATTATTCCTCTTGCAGCCTTCCTGTTTCTGTTATTCCAGCCACTCTGGATCGCCTCTAACGTCCTTTCCTTTGCTTTCCAGCCCACCTATCACCTTGCCCCCACCTTTACCAAATCCCTAGTAGTCACCACTACCTTCCTAGATATGTCCTAGTCGTGTGTCGTGATGTTCCATTTCCGTGTGTTGATTGTAATGCTGATTGACTTTGTCAGTAATGATATTTGTCTTTTATATTGTTGTTTGAGTTAACTTTAGTATCATTTTGTATCAGAGTTAACTTAATCATAGTCCTATCCTAGTGTTTCTAGCTTCCACCAATACCCAACCCTGTATCTACTCAACACCCTTCCCTTTTACTGATTTTTTCCAAACTAGCTACCCAAAAAGTTTTTTTCCCCATCCTACATCACCCCTTCAAACCCTCTTTCAAATACTCAAATCCCAACCACGCCACGAAGAGAAAATTGTCAGAGACCTATTTGGGTGGAAATGTCACAATGCCGTTTATGAGAAATCTGCGAAGAGATGTTCGATAATGTTCGATAATGTTCGATAATGTTCTATTGAGGATATACAGTGGGAAATCGTCTAATTGCAACAAAGGCATGCTGCCTTCGAGAGGAAACCATCCAGAGGGGTCACACAAATTTCATTTGATCCCCGAGATGAAGAATCACCATGCTGAATATTTGGCATGACATATTAGAGAAGCCAAGCTTTTAATGTAAAGGCAAATTGCAATATTTCGACAAAAATAAAGATCCGAATGAGTTCATTTAGTGACTCTGGACATTGAAATGTGTCTTTGAGTGTCAGGACGACCTACCAAACGGAATAGCGAAATTAGCTGCCAACAAGTTAAGGAAGAGTGCATCTCATTGGTGGGCGAATTTGAAGATTCTTCAATAATGAGAAGAGAAGAGTATAATTACTACCTGATCTAAAGAAGAATTGAGGGATGCAACACCAATACTTACCAATTCTTTACAGATAGAATGTTCAGACCCTACCTTCAAAGGTGGAGAGACAACCTCACCGAATGACCACCACATTTTACAAGCAGAATTCAACCTCAGAACAAGCAACAAGAGTACACCCAGTGAAACATCCAAGCCAACCACACTTGATGAGACACTCAGAATGGACAATGGGTGGAAACCAATCAGAATTCCCAAATTTGTTTCAGCCAAGAAGTGTTTCACGTGTCACGGATTGAATCAAATTGCACAACCAGGGGAATGAACTATTTCGCTGAGTAGAGTGCTATTAAAGAAATAGGCAGCGACGCGGTAAACACTGAAGAAGGTGATGACATAAAAGAGTACCAGATTCCAACTGATGAGAGAGAAATGCACGTAGTTCAAGTTGAACTCTTGAGAGAAACTCCAACAAAATTAATATTGGTTGTCTAAACTGATCCTAAGTTCGAGGAATTGATCAGACACACAACAATTCCAGATAAAAGAATTTCAGACTTTTCAGACATATGATCTACTTCTTGAGTTGCGCCTACAAGAGAGGTCAAACATGTTAGAGACGATACTCTTTTTTGCCACTTCTAGAACACCATATGAAGTTATTTGTGTGTTAGAATCAGTTCAGTAGTGTACTCATCTACAAATGATCAAACAGGATGGATGAATCATATAACATTGGAAATCGCATAAGGATCCAGTAGTGTATGAACCATACCGTTGGAAATAGCCTAAGAATCTTTGGGTACAAAAGCATCTTACAGTGGGATCCAAGTCCTTTCCTCTCCTGAGTGGTTATGCTTTAGTATGACCCAACTTGCCATATATGTTCCGGAGTTGATTCTTTCTGTCAGACTTATTTATTAGATATATTTAGCTGAGTACAAGAAGTCAGAGAATAATGTTCAGACTTAAGGGATCGAGAGTTACTTTGCGAGAATCTACAGTTATATGCAACTCCGAATCAANGAGTTGATTCTTTCTGTCAGACTTATTTATTAGATATATTTAGCTGAGTACAAGAAGTCAGAGAATAATGTTTAGACTTTAGGGATCGAGAGTTACTTTGCGAGAATCTACAGTTATATGCAACTCTGAATCAGGTTAGCCAAAAGTGGATGTATATTTATTATATCAGGATGTGTTTTGGAATTACAATGCATGCCTTAATCATTTACCGAGAAGTTACAATAGCCTCTCCATCCTCAATGTGACTGACATGACACGTATGAAGCACGAACACAGACACGACATGATACGGGGACGACATAATTGAAACAAGTAGGACACGACACATCATGGACACATTATGTATAATTAATTATTAATATAAATTATATATTTTTTCTTCATTTTTTATTAAAACATCACAACAAAAATTATGCAAGAATAATATTTAACTTCATAAATTTAATTTATATTGTACAATCTCATGCTTATGATAATTAATTCTTAAAATTAGATATAAAATATTTCCAAAGAATTCATCCAACTTATAGTTCAAGTTTGTATTAAAGTTTAAAAAATATTATTATAAAGAGATAATTACTAATACTCGGCTTCGATGAATATTTGATGCTCGATTTTGACAAATGTTAGATGAAACTTCAACATGATCAGAGATGAAGTTTTTTTGAGTATGAGGTATAATTAAGACTATACATATATTTATAATTTTCTAATTCTCGTGTCTCATTTTCTCGAAATCGTGTTAAGGTCACGTTCAATGCGGTTTTGAGGTGTGATCCGGACATGTTAGGGCTTGAAAAAAATTTAGCACATTTTGTAGTGTCGGTGTTTGATACATGTCTGACACGGGCATGATACTTTTTTAGAAATGTCGGTGCTACATAGCTTGACATTATACTACAAGGAGTCAAAAGCTTTGACATTTGAGGTTGAACCCCAATCCGAAGAGAATTACATAGGAGTGTCTCTTGCACTGACGTGGGTCACTCACAGTCGTGCGGGAGTTCCGCGCGGCATGGCTGATTCGCTTTGACTGAAATAGTCCATGTTTTCTCCCTTTCGAGGAGTCGTCTGATCCCCTTGGACCACTCTTAGTTATCCTCTTATTATATATTTGTTTTTTTGATGTTTTAGGCTCAATTTTTTTGTGAGTTTTGTATTGGGACAACCGCTGACGTCTCTTCTTCCCTTAGATGGCTATATCCTAGAGTTTAAGTGGTGCTTCAGCTGTATCTTGGTCTTCAGGTGGTTATTATATTCCCTACCACGTTCCGCATCCTNCCCTGCAACCATCATAACAACTATTGCACTATTCTAGCCGCCTCTCTTTCTTCCAAACCTCGCAGCCACCCTGCACAACCGCTTCCACCCCTCCCCACTTGTCCTGCACCACTCCCAATCACCGTTCCTCGCTGCCGCCATCTGAAAAACAACATATTTGTTGTTTTCCTTCTGCCCCAACCACTTAGAACCACCCCCCCTTGCCACCTCTTTGCTGCCATCTGCCCAGAATCATCCCTCCTGCAGCCTTACTATTGTGACAAACCATCATNGAACCACCCCCCCTTGCCACCTCTTTGCTGCCATCTGCCCAGAATCATCCCTCCTGCAGCCTTTACTATTGTGACAACCATCATAATCCTTCTCACTGCTGTACCAGCCACTTCGAACCACTTCTAACATCTGTTCCTCCTCTTTCTAGTATGCCCACCACCTTGTTGCCGCCTTTCTAAGTTTCTACAAGTCACCACCATATCCCTAGATTCTCCCTAGTTACGTGTCTTGTGTCGTGTTGTTGTCATTTCCGTGTGTTAGTTGTAACCGCCGAATGACTTTATCAATAATATTTGACTTTCCTATTATTATTTGGGTTAACTCCCATATCACTGAAAAAATCCACCGCAATTATCTCCATTGTTCTTCCTGTTCATGCAATCTCTCCTATTTCCTCTACGTTGTTCTGCCTATTTTTCTTCCCTGTTCTAAACCGCACGAACGCACTGCCTATCCGAACCAAAGCTCTCTCCCAACCGCAATCTCTTCTCTATCACAAAATCCACAACTGAAGTTCAATGCAAGCAGGAAAACCGCAGAAGCTGGACACTTCTAGTCTTCTTCCCTTGATTTCGGACGATGGAGAGGAGTCCCTTGCTTCTGTTCACATTCGCCTTTGTTACGTGCACAAGGCTGCCATCATCTTTTTCGCTTCTCTGCTGCCATACTCGAACAAATTCCATTTCTGTATGCTTCTCTGTTTGAAGTTCAAAAACCCCCCATGCCGATTCACACCGTTCCTTGCTTTGTCTCTCATGTGACCCAACCAAAATTCCTAGCCCTCTGTTTTGCATGCCAAGACCCACATTTTTCCTAGGGAATTGCATCTTTTTCTCTGCTTCGTCTCTGGTGTGACCCAAACCATTGTTGCTTGAATCTGACCCTCTACTTCACTTTACCCTCTGTTGTATTTTGTTGCAGTCATTTCGTTGTTGTCAACCATCAACTCATTCTTAAAATGTATTAAAAATATGAGAAAATTAAGTACTCGTTCCAGGAAATTAAGTATTATTCAAGAGAAATTAAGTATTACTCAGTAAAATTTATGTACTAGTTCCGAAAATTACTATAAAACAAGAAAATTGAATTACTCGCTCTTAGAAATTTGAGTTCTATGTCCGGAGAAATCGTTCAGAAAAGTTTATGTACCAGTTTAGAGAATTGCGTGCTTGTGTTTGCCTATTTTTAGGCTAATTGAATGCCTAACTCATCTTTTAAGACCGGTGGATTAGAAGATTTTTTTTTTCTTGACCGTAATGTCTCACGACACTGACCAACACATCTTTTAAGGGCTCATTGAGGCGGTGTTAGAGGTGATGTGTGCTCTACACTGCACCGCTTATGCATGCATTTTGCCTATTTTCTTAAGTAGTTGTGGCGGGAAAGTTGCCTTTTATACCTTGACTTGGCTAAAGTCTTGTGTCTGCCAAAAAGTTATGATTTGAATATTTGAAAATAAAAAAAAAATTGAAAAAGTCACTGCAACTTCTTTAACAACTTCTTTTGCAACAGATGATACCCGAAATCAATTTTCTGATGGAAAAATAAATGTTATTACTCCAAACAACAAATTACAATCAAAACTCGAAGAATCAAAAATACCAACAAAATACCAATGCCCCACTATTGTCGAAGGGGATGTGGTGAGAGGAGGGGCTGACTGTCACGAGGGTGGTGCAAGAAAGGTCCCGCGACCAAAGGGCGGAGCAACGAGAGTATGTGGCTCTGTTGGAAGTAGGGGAGGGGGCGACAACAAGATGGAGGTTGCAGGTGGGGTTTACGATAACACAAGAAGTAGGAATCAAAGATGGAGAAGAGAGACTGTCGGCTGGAAGCAAAAAATAGGTAGAGGAGGAAGAGACCGACGGCTAGAAGCAAAAAACAGGGAGGGGGAGAGTTGTGTAAGGGAATCAGGTGGAGGTAGTCACTGTCGCGCCCCAACAAATTTGTTGTTTTCCTTCTGCCCCAATGATGAGTAGGGCCGACACTCTTCCGTCGGCATAATAGTTAGTTATTTAAATTTTATAGTTATCTGAGATGGTAGGGTGCTTACTTGCCCTTGATCGATACTTTTATGTTGGCAAAGTGATTAATGATCTATATTTTACAGCTGTTTGATATGGTAAGAAAATATGTACATTTATGGGCACATTGACATCCCCAACTAGTATCATAATGGGGTAAACTCCTCTTAACAAACACATACAAACATTCATTTATATATCATAGCATAAATTAATTTTTTATGTGACACTTTGCATTCATTTACTAATGAATAAATACACATCTATTAGGATTTAAAGGGCATACAATAATCTAATAACTTCACTGATAAATCATTATGCAATTATTTATGCAGAATGGTTAATACATTCACATTGCTAACCTAATAATATGAAGACATTATTGGTAGTCTAAGTCTCAATAAACTAAAGCATAACTGTGAAAAATTAAAATAAAGAATATAATCAGGAAGTAAGAAACATTACTGTAATGCAAAAACATAAGTACTCGGCTCAAACTCAAAAAGTTCTTTCTTTATGTTCTATCACCTCTTCTTTAATAAAAAAATATTTACATTCAAATTTAACATTTCTTGTTAATTTATTTTAAATTATAAATTAATTTTACCATTTAATGACATTCTTGCTCTTAATTTATTTTAATTATTTAAATAATCTATTGTAACATAGAATTGAGATATTCTTAATTTACCATTCATTTTTAACATCCTCAATTTAAAGCTTGAAAACTTTTAGAGGCGTTTACTTACCACTCGAATTTTTAACATCACATTAAAAACATCAGTGAAAATACATATTTTCATGCATAAGCTTAACACTAATGTATAATAAAAGTAAATATCAAATTTAGGGTGTTAGATATGTAAATAAATAAGAATTATTCGATGTGTATGTAACTTTCCCAAATTTTTTATCAAGCTATGCCATTCGGCTGTTTTACTGACCAGAAGTTAATTTGGTGCAGAGCTTGGCTGGTTCATCATCTCCAGAGACTTCATGGTCACGCATGTAGTGCCTCAAACCAACAATTCCTGTGTTTTTGAGATTGGATGTTACTGAAACGTTTCATCATCATTGCTAAAAAAAATGGGAATAAATGATGAATGGTGTGCGAGCTTCTTATTTGTAAAATGATCTAAAAAAAGTTGTCCGTCAGATGTCATTGAATGAAGTTAGCCATAACTTGTCATGTGAAATTATTGCTGCGTTTAGAATATCAGAAACTAAAGGGCCTATTTTGACACAATTTCGTTTCGAAGTTTTTATATATATAAACACAATCTATCTATCATGCATGTACATATTATTAACAGCTAAATTTTTAAAATAAGTGAAAATATACACATGTTCTTCCATATTATTTCCATTCAAAATAGCACAGAAATACATATATGCTACAGCATTTAAACATTTAATTCAAATATTTTTTCGCACTATTGCACAGCATTCACCTCCACCTTTCATACGCCTAAAACAAAAACTTCACAAGTCCGAAATTGATTTAAAATCTTATCCGAACAACAAATTTGAACAGATCTAAATCTGAAAACCTGCTAGAAGGAAATCTCCAATGATAAAATCATCAATCAAAATTACCATCACAATAACAATTAGCCTTGTGACAATCTAAATAGAAGATTAATCAGGTAAACAAGGCAAAACAAATCCTTTCGATCAATGGAAGTTGCTTACCCAACAAAGTAAGCTGTCAATAAAGGGAATTTACATACATAACCACACAATTCTAATATTTACACTTATAATCATAATAAACCCATGCATGAAAAGGTGAAAAGGTGTATTCCACTTTTAAGAAGATAGTGCTTGTGGAATTTTTTATGCCATGGTAAAGATTCAGGGTAGTTTGTATGTAAATGTAAGGGCCTTACATTGATTGAAGATAGCAATTTATCTCCAGGCATTGCTGTAGACTTTGGAGTTGCTTCTCCCAGACTGGCTCTTGCTGACAAGTTCCTAGTTAACGGGCATCAAAATTTAAATTTTCTGAGCGCGACAAAAGATGAATTGAATATCCTTTGATAATACTTTCTCTTTCTATCTCTTCAATTCCTTCATTTTCCATTTTTCTTTCTCAGAAACTTATTCGTAGTTTAATAGTTTGGGCTTTTTGCCTACTTCCAGTTCTGATTTTGCTTCTTCTAGGAACATTAGATGATAACCAGATGCAGCTCTCCTGCAACAGCAAGATTGAAATTCAGTTTTTCAAAACGAGGGTTAGAAAATGCCAAACAATTAAAAGCACAATATGTATAGCCAAGTACACTAGCACAAGATAGAACTCAAGTTCGACTGGCTAAAGATCAATAGCATTGAATGGGCCTAGAGATTTGTGATATTTTAACAATCAGAGTTTATAGTAGTAGTAGTAATAATAATAGTAATAATAATAATAATAATAATAATAATAATAATAATATAGTAGTAATAGTAATAGTAAGAGTAAGAGTAAGAGTAAGAGTAAGAGTAAGAGTAATAATAGTAGTAATAGTAATAGTAATAATAGTAGCATAAATAGTAGTAGAAATAGTAATAGTAGTAGTAGAAATAGTAATAGTAGTAATAGTAATACTAATAGCAATAGTGATAATAGTAGAAATAGTAGTAGTAGAAATAGTAGTAGTAGTAGTAGTAGTAATAGCAGTAGTAGTAGTAATAGTAATAATAATAGTAATAGCAATAGTAGTAATAGTAGTAGTAGTAATAATATTAGTAGTAATAGTAGTAGAAATCGTAGTAATAGTAGTAATAGTAATAGTAGTAATAGTAGCAATAGTAATGTAGTAGTAGTAATAGTAGAAATAATAGTAATAGTAATAGTAGTAATAGTAATAGTAGTAGTAGTAGAAATAGTAGTAGTACAAATAATAATAGTAATAGTAGTAGAAGTAGTAGTAGTGATAATAATAGTAGTAGTAATAGTAGTAATAGTAGTAATAGTAAAAGTAGGAGTAATAATAGTAGTAGTAATAGTAGAAATAATAGGAGTAATAATAGTAGTAATAATAATAGTAGTAATAGTAGTAGTAATAGTAGTAGTAGTAGAAATAGTAGTAGTCGAAATAGTAATAGTAGTAGTAATATTAATAGCAGCAGCAGTAGTAGTAATAGTAATAGTAATAACAATAGTAATAGTAGTAGTAGTAGTATTAGTAATAGTAGTAGTAGTGGTAATATTAATAGTAGTAGTACTACTACTACTACTAGTAGTAATAGTAATAGTAGTAACAATAATAATAATAATAATAATAATAATAATAATAATAATAATAAAGCACATAGAGTTAATGGAAAGATCTGTTACAACTTTACCTTCAACAATAATAATAAAATGACATATAGTTAATGGCACGCTAGCAAAAAAAATAAAATTCATTTCACCTATAACATCAAAACGCATTCACAGAAATCAGTTCATGCAAATAAACAAGTAGTAAAAATAGCTTTAATAAAACTACCTTTTCGAACTGAACTGAATGCCAGCCACTTTCCACGTACTAAGATAATTGGAGAGGATTTGAATACATTCTATCCAATGTGTTTACACTTTCATAAATCAGATTTTCCATTGTATTTCAAGCAAGCACATAACCAAATTTAAAGGTCTAGTACACTAGCATAAAAAAGGAAATTAACAAAAATAAAATGATAATAATCGCATGATATCTCATCAAGGATGAATATAAACTGCATCACAAACTACTTGTAAAAAGATAACTTTTTGCAATGCAATCTTCTACGGGACAAAGTGAACTAAGGAAGTTTACTGGATTCAAATACATTTGAGAGAAAAAAATAATTCTTAGTATTAACTCCAAAAGTTTACTCGTACAAATTGCCTATATTCAAAAATTTCCATTTTTTTAGCTCATACCTAAGATCCTTACTCGAATGTTTCCTTCTTAAATTCAAGCAGATATTTGGTTTGATGACAAGGCATCCAACACTGGATAAGCTTCAGGGGGTTATAAATATTGGGAGTAATAATTTCCAAACATTGATTACAATTATGTGATAGAATCCATCAAAACAATAAATATAGTACTAGATATTGATGCAAAGGGCGCCATGGTAACCTAAGCATGCTGCCAAAAAAAAAAAAAAAATGCTAGGTACGTTAATAGGGGGAATAGTATGTGTTGATTGTGATACAAACGCATTCAGAGAGTATGTTAAAAGATATATATGACGAATTATAATGGCTATTGAAGATATGATTTTTAGGTAACATTAGATGGTGCACGAGTTTTAATTAGTTTGGCTCAATGGGCGAATGATGGATGGATGGTAGGCCTAGGATTGTGTGGAGAAACAATTAGAGTCATGGAACGTGGTAAGACCTCAAAATTTTATTTTTATTTATTTCATGTTTAATGTTAGGTGATGGTGGTGATCATATATCTTGTAAATTTGAAGAACAGTTGGTTCGGTACTAAGTAATTGGATTGTGGAAGAACGAAGGCTTCATGATGAGTTGATGATGATGGCGATCACTTGCCTCAAGTTATTTGATTCATTAAGAGAAGGTTAATCTGTTATATAAGCCATCAAAGATTGCTAAGAGAGGTAAAGTCAACTAAATGAGAAATGAGTTGACAGAGAGGGAGAACGGTCAAAGTCCACCCAAAGAGAGATCATAAGGGAGGAACATTGCTTACATGAGTCGGCTTTAAAATATGGAAACTAAATTAAGTCAATAAGCCTTCCACTTTCAAGGAATTAATCACTTATATAGCCATGGTAGAAAAGAAACAGAAGTCACTAAGCACAGATTAATTTGGTTGAGCCAAATGAGGTTTAGTTTAACAAGAAAGTAGTTGAGACCTAAAAGAATATAAAACTTGGGTTTCTCAATTAAAAATACTTGACCAAATCACTTCTCGGTTAAGTGATCAACATCTCAACTAGAATGGCCACACCAAAACTTCACAGGAGTAATTCAATTACATATCCATCAAAGCGTCCCTTCTCTACACAACTAGATGGCTAAGCTTGCCTCCATGTTTAGAATGGAATCGAGTAAGCCAATTTCTATATCAGTTGAACGCTACAATAAGCTCCAAGAGGACAAACTACATTAATACAAATTTAAATTTCCTGTAATCAACCAAAGTCGCCCGAATTTCAGGTGACTGCACACCAACATGGCACCAAGCAATGTAAGGGCTGTTTTTTTTTTCCTTTATTTTTTTTTCTCTAACAACTGTCAAGCGGTCTTCATTTATTTCTTTAAAGTGGTTAAGCAGAGTTTTTACTATTTTTCCCATTGCCTCTTTCAGCCTTCTTTTCCTTTTGTTTTTTTTTTCAAGAATTACTTAAACATTACTTGATTCCTATGCATTTACATGCCTAACATCTAAACTTTAATTTTTACATATTTCTTGGTTCTTATGTGTTTACATATCTAACATCTAAACTTTAATTTTTACATATAGCCTACCAAACTTTTGGCATGAGAAAATTTACATTAGCAGCTTTTTATTTTATTTTATTCTTGTTGCAAGTGGTAAAGGCTAATTTTTTAATTTAAATTTATTCAATTTATTTTAATTGTCGAAATGATTATTAAAAATAATGATAATAAAATTTCTGATCTAAACAATGAGAACTTTGTAGTATGTACGTAAATGTCCCTTTTTTTTATTTACTAGGTCCAAATAAGAGTTTTCTAGGAATTTTAATTTATTTTTTTGGTCCAATTAATTCGAATAATCAGCAAAACTTTGTGAAAGAATATATATATATATATTTTTTCCATTTTTTAGATCAACTGGACAATTAAATTAAATTGAAGTAATTCAAATTTAAAATTAGTCGTTACCACTTGCAAGAAAAAGAGAGCAACTCAGCCATCTGAACTCAATTTAGAAGAAAGGGAGCATTTACATGCATACCACCCAATCCCAATGTATTTACATATTTAACCCCTAAATTTAGAAGAAAGCACTATTGAATTAATCTTCCCCTAGTGTCAAAACAAGTTCTATAGGCTTCTTCCAACAAAGGATGAGAACCCAGTCAAGTTGTTGAGTATTTTCATATAATTCTATCAAAAAAGGATCTCTAATTCCTCCTAAAGGTTAGTTGTAAAGTAGCTTATCATAAAATTTTAATAGTTCTAAACAATAATGAAAATATAACTAGCCATAAAACCTTTAATTTTTTTTTTAATTAAGAATCCCAAATAAAATAAACATTTACAAGTTTCATCTACTTTCACTCTTTTAGAAGTAATTTTATTTCTCATCAAACCAAGTGTCTCCTTTTTCTAGAGTAAAACTTCTGCCATTTAAAAGAATACACACAAAAAATTCTAATTTTTTTTATATAAAATTACTTGCCAAAACATATTGACATAAAGAACTTATCATTTCTACTTGATGCCTTTATGATGAATCATTATTATATTTTTATCTAAAAATAAAAATGAAAGTATATTAACTTAATGAACTTGAAAGATAATTTCTCCTTTCAACTTCATGCATTTGATCTCTCTTATAGATGCCAAGACTCTACTGCTAAGATTCCAGCAGCATGCTCTTTCCTCCGCCTTCTTTCCTCCTTAAATCTCCCACTCAAATCCCTAAACCATGGAATCAATGCCATCTCCAGCCTATTCTACCTTTCCATGGGAGTTACCAAATTCCAGGAGGCATGGTGCAAAGAAAACAAACCAGACATGAACAAAAGTATGACGAGCACTTTCCCTACTTTAAGAAGTGTAATGAGTGCATCATAAAGAGAGGGATGGATAGAATTAAGCAGGCATTATAATTATAAGAATAAAAATAAATAAATAAGGCATTATATTTGTAACTGAGATGGATTGTTAGCATGACCATCAATGTGATCACCAATGTAGTCTCAAATGGCTGCCTTCTTTGAGCCCATGCTATCTTCATTAGGGTGGGAAAAGATTGATAATAAAAAGGGTGATAAATTAAATAACCTAAAGTATAAAAAATTGAACCAATTTACAGGCATGTATTGCATAGGTAAAACAAAGGGTTAAAGATGTTATGATACATCAAAAGTGTCTTTAGCATTAATTTTATTTTACATNGAGTAAGCCAATTTCTATATCAGTTGAACGCTACAATAAGCTCCAAGAGGACAAACTACATTAATACAAATTAAAATTTCCTGAAATCAACCAAAGTCGCCCGAATTTCAGGTGACTGCACACCAACATAGCACCAAGCAATGTAAGGGCTGTTTTTTTTTTTCTCTAACAACTGTCAAGCGGTCTTCATTTATTTCTTTAAAGTGGTTAAGCAGAGTTTTTACTATTTTTCCCATTGCCTCTTTCAGCCTTCTTTTCCTTTTGTTTTTTTTTTTCAAGAATTACTTAAACATTACTTGATTCCTATGCATTTACATGTCTAACATCTAAACTTTAATTTTTACATATTTCTTGGTTCTTATGTGTTTACATATCTAACATCTAAACTTTAATTTTTACATATAGCCTACCAAACTTTTGGCATGAGAAAATTTACATTAGCAGCTTTTTATTTTATTTTATTCTTGTTGCAAGTGGTAAAGGCTAATTTTTTAATTTAAATTTATTCAATTTATTTTAATTGTCGAAATGATTATTAAAAATAATGATAATAAAATTTCTGATCTAAACAATGAGAACTTTGTAGTATGTACGTAAATGTCCCTTTTTTTTATTTACTTGGTCCAAATAAGAGTTTTCTAGGAATTTTAATTTATTTTTTTGGTCCAATTAATTGGAATAATCAGCAAAACTTTGTGAAAGAATATTTTTTTTTTCCATTTTTTAGATCAACTGGACAATTAAATTAAATTGAAGTAATTCAAATTTAAAAATTAGTCGTTACCACTTGCAAGAAAAAAAAAGCAACTCAGCCATCTGAACTCAATTTAGAAGAAAGGGAGCATTTACATGCACACCACCCAATCCCAATGTATTTACATATTTAACCACTAAATTTAGAAGAAAGCACTATTGAATTAATCTTCCCCTAGTGTCAAAACAAGTTCTATAGGCTTCTTCCAACAAATGATGAGAACCCAGTCAAGTTGTTGAGTATTTTCATATAATTCTATCAAAAAAGGATCTCTAATTCCTCCTAAAGGTTAGTTGTAAAGTAGCTTATCATA
This sequence comes from Phalaenopsis hybrid cultivar, assembly GCA_002079205.1. Classification (NCBI taxonomy): domain Eukaryota; kingdom Viridiplantae; phylum Streptophyta; class Magnoliopsida; order Asparagales; family Orchidaceae; genus Phalaenopsis; species Phalaenopsis hybrid cultivar. The sequence goes on along the minus strand of JXCR01011356.1, from coordinate 118,231 downwards.
AAATTTTAATAGTTCTAAACAATAATGAAAATATAACTAGCCATAAAACCTTTAATTTTTTTTTTTAATTAAGAATCCCAAATAAAATAAACATTTACAAGTTTCGTCTACTTTCACTCTTTTAGAAGTAATTTTATTTCTCATCAAACCAAGTGTCTCCTTTTTCTAGATTAAAACTTCTGCCATTTAAAAGAATACACACAAAAAATTCTAATTTTTTTAATATAAAATTACTTGCCAAAACATATTGACATAAAGAACTTATCATTTCTACTTGATGCCTTTATGATGAATCATTATTATATTTTTATCTAAAAATAAAAATGAAAGTATATTAACTTAATGAACTTGAAAGATAATTTCTCCTTTCAACTTCATGCATTTGATCTCTCTTATAGATGCCAAGACTCTACTGCTAAGATTCCAGCAGCATGCTCTTTCCTCCCTAAATCTCCCACTCAAATCCCTAAACCATGGAATCAATGCCATCTCCAGTCTATTCTACCTTTCCATGGGAGCTACCAAATTCCAGGAGGCATGGTGCAAAGAAAACAAACCAGACATGAACAAAAGCATGACGAGCACTTTCCCTACTTTAAGAAGTGTAATGAGTGCATCATAAAGAGAGGGATGGATAGAATTAAGCAGGCATTATAATTATAAGAATAAAAATAAATAAATAAGGCATTATATTTGTAACTGAGATGGATTGTTAGCATGACCATCAATGTGATCACCAATGTAGTCTCAAATGGCTACCTTCTTTGAGCCCATGCTATCTTCATTAGGGTGGGAAAAGATTGATAATAAAAAGGGTGATAAATTAAATAACCTAAAGTATAAAAAATTGAACCAATTTACAGGCATGTATTGCATAGGTAAAACAAAGGGCTAAAGATGTTATGATACATCAAAAGTGTCTTTAACATTAATTTTATTTTACATAAAGTATTTCAGAAAAAAATAAAATGTCTGTAAAGGTTCTATTTTAACATTGCTTTACTTGAAAACATTTATTCCATAAAAAAAAAAAAAAAAACTAAGTCAATTGAAGCACTATTACTAAATCAATCTTACCTTCTAATCGTCTAATCAAATTGAACATTGTGGGACTCCAAAATGATAGTTTCTGTCTGTAAATTAATTGAGTTCACTTTGCTTGTTTATAAGCCATGACTGTTTACAAACTGATCTACCACAAATACAAAGATCCTGTTGTGCAATATCATAACATTAAGATTATTATAGAAGCCTCAATATATATATATATATATATACAGGAAGAGTACTTCTATGAGTCAAATTCCTTTTTATTTTCCAAATATTTCCCCATATTGATGGTACAAGTTTACTATAATTCTAAGGGATCAAGATTTTCTACGGGTGTAAAACTTGGAAAAATGAAATTTAATTACATATTTACCAATCAATACTAATTTCATACCGCTACCTCATTGCTTCACAAACTAATCTCATACATTTCAAGTCACTCAAACTTATTTTCACATCTTTACCTTCAATAGATGCCTCAAGCACCACCATGGAAAAAAATGGTCACAATGGAGAAGATTGTCATCGATAACAAGTGTTGGATAAGAGTGATATACATCAAAAGACATTTACATTAAAAGGTTATTACTTCATGATTTGAACCTAATAACATCTAGATCATAATGTAAGAAATTTAATCATCATTCCTTCGCTTTTTCCCTTTTAAATAATCATTTTCACAGATGGAAAGCAAAAGCAAAAGGAAAGGAAATTTATAAAACACTTGAATATAGATTAAGAACTAAAGGGAGTGAGATGAAATACAAGTAATGCTACAATAATAGTTTAAAAGCATTCTATGTGTATGATTTTAGTCCAAAAGAAGCACACATATTGCTAATTAGTATTACCTATCTGAATGGGATGGTTAATAAAGATTTTTATATAGAAGGTTTTCGTTCATTAAAATTAAGTGTCAAATAACCACTTTTTGTGGAAGAGGATTAATGGTCCTAATACTTAAAAAAACTTTGAAGATTGAAAAGCAATAAGACATGCAAGAAAACCGAAACTGTTAATTTTGTCAATTTTATCTGAGATGATAATATGAAGCAGATAACTAAGCAACCCTTCAATCTTATCCACATGAAGTGAAAAATGAAGCATAGAAATAATGAAAATGGAAATGAAAATCAAAATACTCAACACGTTGGAATGTCCGCCATTGCATGATCAGAATGTCGTTGATCTTCATCAACGATACAAGTCTCATATTCGCCAACAGACAGCTCCGCATTCTTCCTCGCCATCAGCTCCAAATCCTTCTGAACAGCCTCCTTTTTTGCCTTTATCATCTCCTTCCACTCCCTGTGCCCTTCCTCCATCATCTCCACAAACTTATCCTTAATCTCCAGGTAGGGATCCCTGTCCACCAGCTCCCCATGCTCATCATAAGCTTCCCTGAGCATTGCAGTCTTGATCCCGCCTTTCAGGGATACATAGAAGATCCCGGGGTGTCTGGTGAACGTATTGCCAAATTCATTGGAGAAGCGGTACTCCTCGCAGAACTTACCCACCACTGGCACGGCCATCCGCCTTGTCACTGATAGAGAGAGAAGCTCATGGAGCACCGCCACATTCCTCTTCTCCATCTCCGGTGAGGCCGGGTGCAGCTTTGAGGCATCCTCGTAAGGTGAGATGTAGGGCATTTCAAGCCAATCCCGTGTCCACTCCCGCATTTCACGACGGAGGTAGAACCCCTTGGGAAGGCGGATGGAGAAATTAGGCCGCATTCGAACCCCTGTGACGCGGGATTCTTCTTCTGTGCGGAGCTCGATGGTCGATCTAGCGTGCTCTTCCGGCCAAGACACTAACTCAAGGTGGTGTCCGCTGGATCCAACTAGACGGAGGAGATGGGCATGTCGAGGAACAAGTGAAACAAGGAAGTCGTCCGGGAAGCCAAAGTCGCGCTTGACAGAAAGAAGCTTGTGAGCAGGGAGGACCCGGTGGCGGGACATCATGAGAAGCTTGCAAAGCTTCGAAAGAACGAGAGGTTCGAGGCGAGAGGAGATGGAGGACTGCAGGGAGAGGAAGGAGAGTAAGCGTGGGGAGGGACGGAGGAAGGGTACGGGAGGAGAAGAGGGCTTGATGCGATCGTCGTAGAGCTCGAGGAGGTTGGGATAGCGTGAGAGGAAGGTCCTCGTGCGGATGGGAAGGTCAAGGCGCTCGCGGCGCTTCTCAAGGTATCGGAGAGGGATCCGGTGACCAGGTTCGTTGAGGACCTCACGAATGACTCGAGAGCAGAGACGGAAGCCCTTGTCGCGCTCGATGGCCGCGTCTAGCATTGGGTCCTTGCGCCAGGCCACCTTGAGGCTAGAGACTCCCATGGAACGGTGGAGTAGCTTGAAGATGGGGTGGACTCGAGCATTTAGGGTTTTAGGTACGAGGTGCGAGGAGGAAAGAAGACGAAAGAGAGAGAGCATGCTCATGAAAGCTTCGAGAGCGAGCGACTCTTTCAAGGTTCAAATGAATTTCATGACTTGCTTATTTTCTGAAGACATTTGTTAAAAAGGAATAATGTTGAAATTAATTTAGCTAAAAAGATTAAAATATTTTGAGAAGGATGACCAGGTGTGCTCCTAAGCATAATCAGATGAATTGAAAATATATTGAATAATTCCTATTGTACGTCGAAAGATTCACGGTGGCAGAATGATAGAAAAAAGATTTATCGTTCTAAAAAGACACATCATACACAAATAATTTGAATATAGCAGAAGAAGACGACAAGATTTTTTTTATAGAAAAACTAGTAAACGGAAAAAAAAAATCATTGGGTCTAGCGCAATCAAAGTAATTAAGTATAAGTGTGTAATTATAAAGATACATCATTGTTATAAAATTGAGAATGACGAGTTATAACGTTATACTAAGTACAATACTTATCCATGCACAATGTACATAAAACTTCAAAAATTTGAAAAAAAGTCGTCGTGTTTTAAGTATAATGTTATAAATAGTCTTCAATAGTTGTCGTTGGGAGTTGTCGTCATATCTGTAATGTTTGTTATATGTTATATAGTATTTGGGATACTCTGTTTTGCACCATATTCATGACACTTATTACACCATGATACTTCATTCCATAGTATTCAGGGATACGTCATTATGAAACAGAGTTTCTCGATGGCGCCGAACAAAGGGACGCTGATGTTGGTCGATGATGGCTGGTAGACATTGGTCGGTGGCAATGGAGACCAGAGGCTACAAATTTTTATATTTATTAAAATCTATGCCTAAATAATTTGTTCCAAATTAATGGGAATTTTGAAAATAGAGGCCCCACTAGTTAAAATTTTCATTTAATAGGACCATCATCGGAGCAAGCGGCTTGGATGACAAGTGCAATTATAACAAGGGACTTGGGGGCTAGTTAGGATCGTTTTCTGGATGCTTTGCGTATTAGATCTTTACCACAACTTTTTTTGGTTATTGACTTCTTATTGTTTTTTCAAAATTTTTACGACGAGAAGTCAATTTCGCAACCTAATATCCTACAATGTGGTTAAAAGAAAATTGTTATCTGACTTTTTTGATAAAAACTATTCATAATATACATAACATTTTTTCAATAAGTTATTGTCCCCATAATAGATTTACAACCTAATATCCTAACAATTTTTCAATAAACATTTACTTTAACCGTACTTTTACTTTATATTTTTTACATACATATTTGTTTCTGTGAGGACTACCGTCAACAAAACCTAACCTAACCTTGACTTATATTACCCCGTCGGCACAGCGGTTAACGATCTACACTTTGCAATTGTCTAGGGTGAAAAGACCCTTACCTACCATTAACCAATATTATCTTGTCAGCATAGTTGTTAGTAATGTAAATATTACAATTGTCTAGGGAGAAAAGCTCAGTTCTACTCGCCCCTGGTTGATATTAACCAATTGGCACAGAGATTAGCAAACTAACTATCATAATTGTCTAGGGTGGTAGAAAAAATCTACGCTCGTGGGTACACTGACATCCCCTGCATATACAATTAAGGGGTCAAATCCTCCTCTGAACAAACATATACAAGCATTCATATATAAGTTATTTCATTTTTCATAACATACATTATTCTTAGATATTTTTATGCACTTACTAACATGCATACTTATTATGTTGTGTGACTATTTCATGCACATCTCTCATGACAATCATTCTTCTTTATCTCATGTATATCTCTTATGTATATTATGCATATCATTCTACATCGCGTTTATCATGTGTATCTTTCCTATCATGTCTTATGTATCATGCATATTTTTCTTACATGTTTATCTTAAATGTCTATCTTACATATAATGTCTATCAAAATATCATTCATCTCATGCACATCTTTCATGCATGTACATCTGCAATAACTTTTCCATCATACATAAGTTTTTCATCTAACAATAAGAAGAATTTACTATCATATAAATATAACTCGACTAAAGCATACATATATATATATATATATAAATCAACATATATTTTGAAAAAAAAAGATTATTGAAATTTAGGAATATAATTACTCACCTCGGTTGTTACACTAGATTCTTGATCTTCAGTAACTGACTGGACATTACAGTAACTTTTATATTGAGCTCAATAATCTATAAAACATAATATTAAGCTTTAATATTCAAATTATTTCCGTAAATTGAATTATTCTTTCTGAATTAGCATAGGGTTATGTTACTTGAAATTAATGGAGTTGTACTGCGACAATATTCTACACACTTGTCTCGAACTTTCCGCCTCAAGTAAACAACCCGGAATTTGTAATGATCTTAGCATTTTACATATTTTTTGCTCATAAAGTAATTACACCCAAAAAGTAACATTCTTACCTCAAAATAGGCTTCTCGGCACAAATCCGTTTTTCCGAAGCTGTCAAATTTACTTTCTATCACCTCTAACTACACCTCTATCATGCTGACGTTGTGCTGGAACTCTTATGGAAGCTCACAAAAGACTTTGGACACTTTCGACACACAATTGACGCCTCTTAAGGCTATTGGAAAAGAAAAATACACAAAAAATGAGGCAAAAGTCAAGACCAAAGGGCGAGGAATGAAATGAAAGCTTAGAATTGCAAGGGAGAAGAATTTGTACCCTTGGATTTCACCCCCGAACCCCAAATCACGGGTTGCGACTACCAGATGCCGCTCGATTCACACTACCCCAGACGCCATTTTAATCGAGCTTAATACCAAGTATTTAATAAAATACTTATTGAGCAACAAACGAGTTTGTTCGTGAACATAAATGAACAAGTTCGATTATGTTTATATTTAGTTCATTTAAGCTTCGAGCTTTAAAAATTATTCGACCTTGTTTATTTACTAATTTGAACGAACATAATCTAGTCTTAATCGAGCCGAGTCAAAACTGTTCATTAAGTTCAATGGTTCATTTACAACCCTAGCTATTCATTAAAACAAGACAAAAAAAAGTATTACTTTAAATNATATATATATATATATATATATATATATATATATATATATATATATATATATATATATATATATATATATATATATATATATATATATATATATGTTTCGCTCGATAAATTTAATTACAAAACTTTTTCATAATGGCTGCATCCTCCATTGTAGAAACCGCCAAAATCCCTAATTGGTAATGGCTGCATCCTACATTGTAGAAACCGCCAAAATCCCTAATCGGCGCCAGATACAGCAAGCTGGACAAAGAACAAAGATTCCATAACACAGGAAAACCAATACAAAGACTCCCAAACGACACTGGCAATGCATCAAGATAAGAATTTAGGGTTTCTTTCAAAATCTTAGAAAAATACCCGGGCCACGCGAAACCTCCGAGATCGAGAATGCGACGGCGGAGGAGAGCTGCAGCGGCGATGAATCAATGGAGAACGAGGACGGCGAAGATCGGATTGAGAGATGGGTCGGAGGAAGCCATCCCTCGATCCCTGATGTTGAGCACGCCGAGAACCGGCACGGTGTTGGCCTGGCGCAAGAGATTTACGGCGGTGCAGATATTGTAGAGAATCACGGCGGCGGAGGGGTGGCGAGGGGTCGCGTCGGGGATCATCCGCAGGATGTCCGGTATCGAGATGACTACCACTGTTGCTCAATGGGAAAAAATTTGTGGGGGCTTAATGATAATGGAGATCAGTTGGCCACCGGTGCACAGAGCTGATCCCAGGGATTTTGATTCAGGCGGGGCATACCTACAAAACGCGCCACCGCCCAAACAAATATTTTTTTTTGTGTTATAGTAATATTCTATGGCCTTATTCTGAATAACAATTCGTCAACACGAAAAATATTCACAATAACACAGTAAAATATTTCTAAGTCCTCAATAACACATTAAATAACAAATGAATAACGAGAAAAAATATTCACAATAATGTAATGAAATATTCCTATAACACGGAATATTTCTAACCCTCAATAACACATCAATAACTCATGAATAATGAGGAAAATATTCAGAATAACGCCAGGAAATATTTCTATAACATGTATTAAATAACATATAAAATAATACATGAATAACGCGCGAGAATATTCCTAAACTCTCAATAACACACAAATAACTCATGAATAATGCGAAAAATATTCAGAATAACACGGGTGAAATATTTCTAAACCCTCAATATTACACCAATAACACATGAATAATGCGGAAAATATTCAGAATAACGCAGGGGAATATTTTTATGCGATGAAATATTCTTATAACGCATCGGTCAGACTGGGTCGTGCGTTTTCATTATTTTTTCATTTTTTATATAAGTAGGCTCGGAATTCCACATGTCAGCGTGAGATTGAACCCCGCAAATAGCTCTACATGAAGAGTCCTAATATATTAATTTTTTTCTTGCGCTCACATCTTGTCTTCACTTTAACTGAGTGAAGAAAATTTAATAGGGGGGAATTTGCATAATAGACCACCCAATTTCTATGTTTTTACTTGTCTAACATCTAAATTTTACTTTTTTTACGGTTAATATCGCCCAAATATTTTTTTTATCATGCCAAAATATATTATCATTTTAATTTAAAAAAAGTTAAATATCTATTTTCATATATAGATAAGAAGGCATGTATGTTAAAAATTGAAGTAGGAGTTAGATGTAAGAAAGGCATAAGAATTGAATGGCTGTTAAGTAAATATACCTTTAATTTAGGAGTTAGAAATCTAAATACATTAGAATTGGATGGTATACATATAATTACCATATTTTTTTCATTTTTATCACTAATTTTAAAATTAAGGGAATGCTCGAGCGATGTATTTAAAATACATATAATTTTAAAAGCTCCATAAAATAACAGAACGAACTTGTAAAGTTATTTGATTGGATACGTTGTAAATTTAATGAGAAGAATTATTTTGCTTAAATGAATTTATTTATAATATAATTTTTCTATATAAAAAATACGTCAGCATGAATCTCTAAAAAATTCAACAGGTTAGAAGACAAAAAGGAAGATCAAGAGCCACATCTATGGAAGACTAAAGGACTTAATTGACCAACTACAACCCTTGGAATAAAACTCGGAGCTGACAGAACGAAAGCTGCCACAATCAAAGAACAAGACCCATCAAACCGAGAGAAGTCATCAATCCAACTCTCATTCCAACATCACAAGCCTTCTTGCAAAGAGTATCGGATATGCTTGAGGAGTTCTATGATTCTCATCCCAACACACTCCTTGAACACTCCCAACGGATGTTCTGCCAAGGGCTATACCACCTATCAGATTCCGATGATTCTCCCTTTGCCCGACACCTCAATCTCATCGTGACGATATGAGTTTCTCATCCTGGGGGTCAGCAATCGATAACTGAACCAAAGCAGTCTAGATGTCACTTCAACAACANTTATTGTTGTGTTGTGCTGTGAAGAGACTTTTTTGCTGCGGCTTTATGGTTTTATCGTTGTGTTATTATGGTTTTATTGTCTTTGCGGTATTATCTCTACAGTATTCCGGGTCGTGCGTTTTGTAGGTATGCCCCGCCTGAATCAAAATCCCTGGGATCAGCTCTGTCAGGCCGGGTCGTGCGTTTTCATTATTTATGTAAGTAGGCTCGGAATTCCACATGTCAGCGCGAGTTTGAACCCCGCAAGCAGCTCTACATGAAGAGTCCTAATATATTAATTTTTTTCTTGCGCACACACATCTTGCCTTCACTTTCACTTTGAGGAGTGAAGAAAATTTAATAAGGGGGAATTTGCATAATAGACCACCCAATTTCTATGTTTTTACTTGTCTAACATCTAAATTTTACTTTTTTTACGTTAATATCGCCCAAATATTTTTTTTTATCATGCCAAAATATATTATCATTTTAATTTAAAAAGAAGTTAAATATATATTTTCATATATAGATAAGAAGGTATGTATANCAAAATTCTTTCTAGGAGAGTCAGAAAAATTGTGAGGGGATCTGCAAGGGATTATTCGAGAGGATTGCCTTGGAGGACTTAGTGATCATCAATGTACCAGGAAGAAGGGTGGAGAGCTAATTTGCAACCTAAGGGAGTAATCCTTTTTTCTTTATTTTTCTTCCTAAATTTGTGTATCTTGTTTACTTTGATTAGTAAAATGTGCTACATGATGTTTGAAAGTGTGATTAGTCACTAAATTTCTCTTTTTCCCTGATTTGGTGAGTAGAGGTTCTACGATTTAATTTTTATGCTTGTGGCTTGAATAAAACTTTGTTGTCGTGGTGTTATAATCTTTGAAACTTCTTTTACAAACAAAGAGATGAATTAAGTTGATAAAATTTATTGTGAGCGTTAAGATTTAGAAGAATCCTTAGTATNGAAGAATCCTTAGTAGAACAACTAGGTTAAAACTCACTAACTAGGAAATGCTCAATCCTAGGTTTTTAGGATTTAAATCAAGGGAAATACTCTTGCTTGTTTGATTGTCTCACAAAAAAATTTAAACTAGTATTTTTCTCTTACAAAAATTATGTTTAGATACTTGTAAAAATCACCAACATTCGAACCTTCAAGCAAGATTCAAATCAAATCGGCTATAATTTTGCCATACTTTTTGAGTTCACTCATTCCTTATTGGATCAGTACACAAACTCGATTTTGTATACTACTTTGGTGGCATATATACTTGTGTGTATCATTGGTTCTTCACAAAACTTCTATGTATCAAGTTTTCGTCACTGCTGCCAACGAGTGGCGTTAAATTTCTAATTTTAAGAAAATTTAGTTGAACTATTAAGATTTACACTTAAAACTTATTATGTCTAACTTTTTTTTGTAGTTTATTTATTATTTTTTGTGTTATAAAATTCAAAAATATAGTTTTATGTGTTTCTTATTTCTATTATTAATTTTGTATGCTTATTTTTACTGCTTTTTTTTAAATGGCAAAATTGTGTGTTTCTCTGCTTTAAATTTTCAACACGTTTAATTGCTTAGCTTCTTTTTATTAGTAGTTTATTTGATTTTTACTTGATATATTGTTAGTTTAGGGCTACTTAACTTGATTTTCCTAGTTGTGTATGCATGAGACTGAAAGTTCAAAACTAGTACCGTATGCACTGTCTTTGAAAAAATTATAAAAAAATCATAAAATTTTAAAGACTTAAAAAGAAATATAAGGGATGTCAAACTTACTTCGGGAAAAAAACAACATTCTTAGGTCCAACATCATGTCTTAACCACTTAGACAGTATGCCACCCAAATGATAGAAGAGATTCACTTAACTATTAATAACCGTGTTGTAGAGACAAATACTTTTAAACTCAAACTCACAATTATCCAGATGGTACAAAATAACTAATTTGTGAGATCACCAACACAAGACTCTAAACTTCACTTAGCTAGCTTCCTTAAATTATGTGTTGCCTGTTGATATAATGGTCTTTCTAACAATGTGGTTAGATCTCAAATTTTTCCTTTTTGTACTAAAGGGATATCGCTAATCTGTGGCTCAACTCATTAGCACCAGCATCTATTAACACACGAATGAATTTGCCCAAAAATTCCTAGCCAAATGCTTCCCTCCATCCAAAATAGTATAACTTAGGAATGAGATCATCTCGTTTATCCAGTTAGATAGAGAATCAATTTATGAAGCTTGTGATAGATTTAAGGAGCCACTCAGGATATGTCCCCATCACGCCTTTCCATATTTGCTTATAATTCAAATGTTTTATAACAGGTGGTGGGATTGTTGAGGTCAATAATAAATGATGCAACTATGGGGTCATTCATGTTGAAGCAATTTGAGGAGACATGTTCATTGATTAAGGAGATGATGATAAATACTTTTAAATAGCTTGCGGGTAGAGTCAAACTTTAGAAAATAGCTAGCATGCACGATAAGGTGGGTTAGTAATCTTGACTTCATAAGTAATTGTTATCTCTAGGAAGTTAGATAATTTAGGGTTGAATTCAACACCAAGATTAGTAGTAATAAGGAATACTAATGAACATCTAGTTGATCATATTGTTATGCATGTAGAATCCATGAATGTTATAGTAAATTAGTTAAATAACATGTATTCCAACACTTGAAACCTAAGCTAAAAGAAACACTTGAACTTTAATTGAAATATTAATAACCAAGCTATAAAAACCCAATATTGGGGTAGTAATCAACCCAACCCTGAAGGTAATTGGAAAAACCAGGGTAGTGACAACCCAAGATTGACTTAACAACTATGATTCGCTTCAAATATATAGTTTTAGGAAAAAAATTATACTTGAAGGACATCATGTTACAAATAGAGAATCAATTATAGGGTCAAGTTGCAACTATCAGAAATATTAAAAAGTAGTTAGGATAAAAAGCAAATGCACTGAGCATCAATAGACCCCAAATGACTCTACGTAGTAACACACAAGTGAATCTCAAAGATAAAGGAAATGAGCATGTGAAAGCAATTAAGTTAAGAAGTGAAAAAAATTTGGAAGAATTGACTAATAAAAAGCCTAGCATAGAAGGAGATAACCTGGATTTCAAAAGATTTAGTAGACAAACCTACATTATTCGAGCCCCTATCGTTCAAACAATATAGATTTTAAGAAGATAGTCATGAGAAACAATATGACCACCTATCTTCTTGCATGGTTCATATGATGGAGCTCGCCCGAAGGCATCATGGGATCAATGCGACAAAGCTAGTTTGTACCAAAAATAGTTTAGTTGGAATTTGAACAAAGATTTAAAATGCAATTGAATATCTTTGGAATCAATCAGTTAAAGATTATTTTCCAAACAAATTCAAATCAATTTTTTTTATTTTTCTTTTCATTAATTGTCTTCAATACACATTCTAAGAGATTATTCGGTTGTAAGTATGATTTACCATTAATAAGTTTTATTAAATCCTTAAATTGTAAGTCCTTTAAATTCGTCCTACCCCAAGATTTAATAAATCTAAAAATTCAAAATTCACAAAACTCCTCCATGAATTTAGGAATTGCATAAATTCTATTAAAAAAAGTTACCAAATAACCCCCAACAACTTACTTATTCATGGTACAATGATTGATGATATAATCTCACCTCATATTTGAACAGCACATGTTACACTTCATTGCCATATAAAATGTCACAAATGGCTATGATGGAGCGACCGAGCCAAAGACATCCACTGCCGCCCGCTTGCGACGATCCGACCGGTTTTCTGATTCCGCACCACCACCGCCACCGCCGTCAGCCTCCCCTTATCCTCCATGATCTCAGTCCCAATTTCCACTTCATCCTGCTCCAAAATTCAAATCCCTAACTCGAATAACCAAACGACAGAGAAACTGTAGAGAGAGAAGAGACAAATAAAACATACGCCAATCTTAGCACGAGAGAAGAACGAGATGCTGAAATCAACAGAGATCTTGAACTCGCCGACCGCAGACAAGATCGTCGCCACGCAGATGTCGTCGATCACCGACGCCATCGCCCCCAGTTTCCAATTCCCCTCTTCGTCCTTCCATCACAAGAACAGAGATCGATGTCAGAAATTAGGGTCAGGGCAGAAAGAGGGCCGGTGTGAAATTACGAGATTAGAGATTGGAATGTTTTTTACCGCAACAGAAGCATGAATGCTGTAGGAGCAAAGAGCACGCCCGNTCGATGTCAGAAATTAGGGTCAGGGCAGAAAGAGGGCCGGTGTGAAATTACGAGATTAGAGATTGGAATGTTCTTTACCGCAACAGAAGCATGAATGCTGTAGGAGCAAAGAGCACGGCCTCCGCCGGCGAACTTGATACGGAGGCCGGAAAGAGGGATGGCGTCGAATAAGCGGCCGTTCCAGGCATCCATGCTTCCGGCGGCCGGAGATTTTGCAACCATGCCCTCGATCAACTTTTGCGCCGCTTCAATATTGGCGGTCGCCGAGTTGGCCGATGCTGGATGTCCGCCGGCGTATGCGTGCTGAAGTTTTGACGGATTCTGAGCTGCCATTTTCTTACTGGGGAGGAGCGGGGAGCTGGACTGCGTTCACGACGTGCCAGAGAAAGTGGTGGGCACATTTCCACAGGTGGTGTAATTTGTATATAGAATGAATTTTGAAAGTCGTATTTTTTATAAATAAAATAAGAAAGGAATTAAAAACTTAAAAAAAAGGTTTTTTTTAAAATGAGGGTCACGATNACGAAGTGCCAGAGAAAGTGGTGGGCACATTTCCACAGGCGGTGTAATTTGTATATAGAATGAGTTTTGAAAGTCGTATTTTTTATAAATAAAATAATAAAGGAACTAAAAAATTAAAAAAAAAGCATTTTTTTTTAAATGAGGGTCACGAATCAATTATATTTAAAAATTAAAATTACAAAGAGACAGAAAAAAATTCGAAGCAAATTAACAAAAAGACAACAAAATATCACCTCCCAAAAGAGTTCTTGTGGGTGGTGGGCAGCCCAGGACTTAAATATTGTTTTGCATCCCTACACCTAGCCGATGTGGGACTTTTTGTCTGTGACATTCTCCTGCGCCCAATCATGTGACGCCCTCGTCACGGATCGGCTTCATCGAGGGTCCCACTGGACCATGAAGAGTCCACACACCTGACAGATAGTAATCTGCTCTGATACCATCTATCACCTCCCAAAAAAGCCCTTATGGGTGGTGGGCAGCCCAGACTTAAATACTGTTTTTTGACCCTACACCTAGTCGATATGGGACTATTTGTCCGTGACATTCTCCTCCATCCAATCACGTGACGCCCTCGTCACAGATCGGGTCCACCGAGGGTCCCTCTGGACCATGGAGAGTCCACACACCTGACAGACAGTAATTTGATCTAATACCACTTGTCACCTCCCAAAAAAACTCTTGTGGGTGGTGGGCAGCCCAGGATTTAAATACTGTTTTTCAGCCCTACACCTAGCCGATGTGGAACTATTTGTCTGTGACAATAAGTTAATAAAGAAAAAAACATTATAAAACTAACTACTAAGCTTAAGAAAGAAGAGAAATATCTGGAACCACTTACAAATGCATGGTACAAATGAAATAACAACAGACAAGCCACTAAATGATTCAATTCATCTCCAACAACTTTGCAAAAACCACCATCAAAGATTCCATGAAAGAAAAAAAATGTTTCATACGGATAACATATGCAGAATTACATACGATGTTCGATCTTCATCGTTCATAAATTATTTATTGTTGTTTTTTTCTTAAATGAGGCCCATCAAAATACAGTTTTGGTTTGATGGACGGTGGAGATCGAACAATATATGCATTTCTGCATACGCTGTTCCTATGAAATATTTTTTCTCATGAAATGACCTGACATAAAGAAATAAAAATGAGATGAGACATCCGAAAATGATTCCATCCACAACATGAAAGCTTTGAGGAACAGCTCTTATTAATAGTAGCTAGCAATTCGGTTGAAAAAAAAAGGAAGAACAAGAGTAATCTTCCAACAACGAAATTCTAAGACTTGAAAAAAGACAAACAGTTGGAAGTAAGCAGATATCTGAAACAAAAGTGAAGAACATCCATCAGAGGTTTTATAAGTGGAACCCAACAAAGAATAAGAAAGAAAAATAAACATCCTAATATGAAACTATAGCAATAGGATAAAAAAAATCTATGCAAAATAGTCAGCAAACAGTAAGATAAAAAGAGAGGAGCTCCTAGAGCAAATATACATAAGGTTAAAGAAAAAAAAATGCCAAAAACAGTTTTGAGACATCTAAAACAGAAAATTGAAACACAGTCTATACTGCCTGGAAAAAAACATCAGAAAAGATGATATATAAATTTCAATAATGATTGAGCATTTATGAGAAAAATCATAGAAAACTTCATCCAAAGATAAAAATAGTGCAAAGATAATTCCAGTCAAAACAACTGACATTTGATAGGAGTTGGCCAACATCATAGCTCACAAATAAGAAAACCAAATGGAAATTGCAAAATTACTTGATCAACAAAATTTAGAGCAACCAAATTTTCCACAAAAGAAACCCAAAAGAAGAGGTAAGAATGAAAAGTGACAACCTGATATGAAACAACAACAAAAACCAAAAAAGAAAAAGAAACCACCATCTAGATAGACTCGAAAACATCTTAACATTAATAGATGGAAAGAGACATTACATAATGGTTGAGTATCTATTTGAAAAATTATTTTTAAAAAAAAATCCATCCAAAGAATAGGAAAAAACCAAGGAATTAATTAAAAAATTACAGTTGAATCTTATAAAATTTCAAAAGAATGAAGGCAAACAACAAAGCTCACAAGAAGCTCTAAAGTAGGTATTGTTGCAATATATACTAGTTGTTGTGGTATATACATAGAAATAAAATAGGACGGTCGCAACGAAGCGAAAAATAGAATGAAAAATTCACACAAAAAAATAGTAACACAGCTAAACACACAAATTTACGTGGTTCGATAAATTGCCTACGTCCATGTAGTTGCAGAGGATTTTACTACTTGAGGAATTTACGTCAGTCGATAGTCTCGACTTACAAAAGGAGTCTCTCATTTCGTTGCTCTCACTTCTTCTCTCTCTACACCGAGATACACCAAAAAAAGATAAACTTACAAGAAAAATAAACTCAATTTCTCTTACAATCTTCTTCTTCTTCTTTCTTCTTTCTTCTGCCGCAGGGAACTACTTCTTGCACTTCTCTTCCTCTATCAAAAAGAAGTCTGAAGAAAAACACCAGAAACCATGAGTTCAAAACTAAAAGAGAGCCATTGCGATGCCTTTTATCACGAACAAGAAGTGAGAACTGTCGCGACAGAGCGAGAGACGTGACTCTTTGATTATTCACGGGAACAGTTCAGCGGGAAGGCGAAGATTCACGAAACTGGCGAAGCGTCTTCGCTTCGCGTGTGCGCAGGAGCCGGTGAAGGCGGGATCGTGAATTGGGCTCCAACTTTAACAGGTATTATAAAAACTCACGTTTAAATAAGGAATGTAAGCTTTAAAATTTCACTTTCCACTCTTATAAGAAATGATCCAGTGAATATGTTTACTCAACGACTCCATAAAATAATACTCATTCTAAAAAATTTTGAAGTTTCTCTCAAACCAAATATAATAAGTCATGACTTGTAATCTAAAGGATTGATTTTTTTTTTTTTTTGAATTCAAAATTTAATTAATTCCTAAGAGTGAAATCAGAAAAACCACCACTAAATCATCAAGAAACAGAAAACAACCCAAACTGCTCCAAAGGACTCGAGTCAACCGTAGTCAAATTGGCTCGTTGTCATGCTCAAAATTATTTTTTAATGTGCCACATCGCTTCGTCTTTATGTTTGGGAAACCATGTAGTGAGCGCGAAATTATTCATAGTCATTTTTTTTATTCCCTATAGTCTCATTTGCCTTAAAATTTAGGGTATGTTTGACGCAGCTGTGGATTATTTATAATCTGCTGATAAGCAGATTATTCTGATAATCTGTAGATTATCAGAATAATCTGGCTTATTGTTTGGGTCAGCTTATTCAAACTAGCTTATTGGTGGTTAAATGACATTACTGCCCCTGTGTGATAAAACTATTTAAGGCAGCTTATTCAGAATAGTTTATTTGTTGAAAAGAAACATATAGTGCAGAAACATACGATAATGACAGAGATATTCTAAAAGATATCATACAGTTCTCACATCCTAACGAGTACCAGTAGAATTAAAAAAAATACAAATACAAGTACCACAACAGGAGAAATATTAAAATATTTAACTTCAGACTCTGGCTACGTCGGTCTTCAACTGCACAGTCAGCCTGAGAAAACATCGGATTCACGTGACTGCTGGCATGACTACTGACAGTGTAATATGTGGGTCTATCAGCCCACCTGAAGAAACCACAACGAGCTGAAACACCTCTGGCACAACCATAGAACTGCCTCCCAAAGCTATGCTCCTTACGTGACGTTAGCAACGAAAACGATAGTCCACAATAACACAAAATCCCTCTTTCCGTACCTGATATCCTGGAAGTCATGTTTGTTTAACTACGAAAATAACAAAAGAATCAATGTCGGTTTAAGGTATTTTAAAAATAACCAAAATTAAATACATATGAATATCAACCTATAACTTTATTAAAGTAAAACTTGGTAGATCAACAGCCACAAATAACATCTGTGATAAACTCCCTTAAAGCAATCATATCAGCCAAACCTTCACCTTCCTGATCTCCAAATTCATTAGAGTCTACATCATCCTCAGGTAATGAACTCCCACCCACAATTCCAGGAGTTTGGTCGAAGACATTCAGTTCGTCATTGTCAGCCATACTAAAGTCTGTATATGATCGTGAGGAATGTCTTCGGATGAAGTTATGTAGTGTCATTGTTACAACCACAATATGCATCTGCTTTTGGAAAGGATACGACGACATATCACGTAGGATGACCCATTTCTTCTTCCAAATCCTAAACGTTCTTTCAATTACCCCGCGTAAAGATGAGTGACGTTTATTAAACATTTTTTTTCTGCCACGGACGGTGTCACTCGCTATTTCAAAATCAGGAAGATGATATCTTGTGTCTGGATAGGGCTTCATGTATCCCCTTTGCATAGGATACCCAACATCAACCAAATAGTATTTTCCTAATATGAAAAACACTGTTAAGTAAAAAAATAACATGCTCAAATTAACAAATTATAAAGCAACACTAACCTAATAGGGAGTGAGGGAAACACTGCGATCTATTCCTAGTGGCAAATGAGAAAATCCGACTGTCATGTGCACTCCCTTCCCAGCCCGCCACTACAAATATAAAGCACATGTTGAAGTCGCATACATCCATGACATTCTGAGTTGTCGAACCACTCCGACCAATGTATGCAACCTTCTCGTGGTTGGGTAATCGGGCATCAACGTGTGTACCGTCAATTGCACTAATAAAATTCTGTTTAATTGTTTGTTAGATAGTAATTATATTATGAATCGTATGACAAGTTATAAAATAAAACCACTCGTAGTTACCTTGAAATATGACATGTATCGAGGATCGTTGGCAATCTGTTCCGGAGTGGTAGCAAATGATGGATCCTCCGGTTTAATTATTTTAGCTGCTAAGCTAACAAGAGCATGTATGCCTTTAGAAAAATAACGACTTATTGTTTCAGAAGAATGCTGAAATCTTTCCATAGCTCCTCTAATTGATTCATTTTTTGACAGAATGTACAGTGTTATAGCCAACACCTCCCTACACATCGTTCTGGAAGAACCCTGGAGGCCATGATTTATGCATAAGTCGTGCAAAAGATCTATAAAAATTGGTGTTGTCATTCTGAAAATATTTGTAAACCTTATTGGATGGCCAGAAAGCATTTCACCAACCCATCTGTCTCCAACAAAGTTGGATGTCATGCGGGGAATGCGAGCAGTTTTACTCCGATAATAATCCAACAACAATATCGCAATGGCTATAGCAAATGCCATTCTCCTACGACGCACACGTTGTGGATCCATCCTAAATAATATAAGATGTAAACATAATTAATGCATAATAATATATTCCTGCATCACTACCAAATATTTATTGTTCAAATTCAGAACATATAATACACAACTTATAAATAAAGCATCAACTACTAACAGGTAGATATGTAGATAATACAAATATATCAAAAAAAGATAACATGATTAGAAGTTCCAAACATAAAAAAAAAACGACATAAGTAGAAGTTCATATTTCTGCAACAAATACATATACCATACAAAAAAAATCACTTCTCGACCAAAACCCGCAAATATTCGAGACGCAATTCAGGCTCTAGCGCCATGAAAATTTTCATTCGCGTTGAATCCTCAAGTTTTTTCACACACTGTGGATGAAACCGTTTGCCGGTCACAACTTCAGGAATAGTGCCCAAAAGCCTGAGACAGTCTAGTATGTTAGCTTCAGATATTGGTGGAGCTGCGAAAGCTTCAATTAAACGATCGAAGGAGGTGTTCACAGAATGTTCATTCTCTTTATTTTTCTTAGCAATCCTTGGCCTATTTAAAATTGTACTGGACTCTCCCATATCCCTCTGATTAATGCTTTGGACTTCTTCATCTGGTGTTATTGACTCAGGTGTGATCTCATCTGGTATCCCTGTAAAACCGCTTTCAGTTGGGTTGAATGAAAACTTTCCCGTTGCGACAACCCATTTAAACATTATGTTCAGTTTCTCTTCAAATTCCGGCTCTATTCCACATTGTTTGTACTTCTTTGTTGCCGGTACCACCTGTGGTATAGCAGTTAGAGGGGATATTAAGAAAATTATAATTAGAGAAAATAATTTGTGAAGCTAGCAATTCATGAATTATATATAAATTTACCTCTAGTTTTTTAGTCCGCCATTCAGTTGGAGCATCAATTGTCCTTTTAATCGGATCTCAACCCAGGCCGGTAGATCCACGTTTCAACTCCTTCCATATTTTTCATTCCTTCTTTAACTGGTCTCATTTGTTTTTAAATTTAAGCCGGTCGTAATCCCTGTCAGTCAATTCTTTGAATCTCTTGTCAATGTTTAGCCATCCTTATTAAAATAAGTTGTTGATCTGTTACCCAGTTCTATTTCTTTAATACACAGATCACAAAAAATATTTGTAACGTCTTTGTCCCACATTACAGACTGATCCCCTTCAACCACTTTAGACATGATTCAACAACAGTGTCGTGTAACTATTCTGAATAAAAACATATTAATAATAGCTTTATGCTAAAAATGAATCAACATCCATACATGTCGTGGAATCAACAAAATGAACAAAAAAAATATGAACCAACATCCACATAACTATTCTGAATAAAAACATAATTTGCCTCTTTTGAGTTAAGTATACAATAAGGATTGTGTGATATGCATGTGAATTTCTCTAAAATTAAATAAAGTGAATCCACTAAGGCTCAGAACTCATTCCTGTACAAGATTTGAAAATCAAAATCATGATTAGAAATCAGAATGCAAAACAAGCTTAGATCTTTATCAGTTTTTTGACTGTTGCCATAGATGAGAAAATTCCATTTGGAAAATCAATCATTAAATCCCACAAATTTGAAATTTCAAAAAGGCCGCTTCTGTTGAAATATGAAATTTCAATGTCAAATGTGAACATAAATAGCTTTATCTACATCACGTTTTAATAATATAAGTTTCAGATGAGCTGCGAACTGAGAAAATTCCATTTATGTTATGTCTGCAAACAGGGAGTTGGTTCAACTGTGAATAAATTGAATGATGTGGTTGCAATGATAGCTGAGGTGAAATCCATAGCTGATTCTATGAGCCTTTCAATGATTTTTTTATGTATTTACATATCTAATCATCAAACATTAGATGTTAGGTATGTACATCCGTGCATACATAGGACAATGCTTTTCTATTTACTTATCGAACATCTAAATTTTCATATTTACATGCATTGTATACAAATAATTTATATCACATAATATCCCTATAAAAATGTGAACTTGGTTTGAAGTTTTGAGTCACAAACATTTATAAAAATGTGATTATAGCCATCATCAAAACATGGGCTTATTCAAAGCTTTCGGGGAGATCGAGATGAACAAGGTGATCTAGATGAACAAGGTCATCTCGTTAGGTAAGAAAGATGCACATCAAGGCTTTAAACTGCTAAAGGTTCAAAAAATGCAATTCAAGCTTAACTGTAATGAGTAAGGAAAAAAAATAAGATCATCAAAAAATTTCTTAACTCTTTTCTCCTATGCATGCTTTTTCTTCTTCAAACTTGCACATTTCCAAAAGAAATCTAGAAGAATCACGGGCGAGAGATGTCGTGAAGCATACCTGTAGTGCAGGTAATGCACTCGATCGAAGATCTAGGTACGCGAGCGAGGGTCGATCTGATCTGCAGAGGAACGTAGAGAGGAGCGCCGATTCGATCAGCAAAGGAGCTTCAATCCGATATGCGGGCGCGAGCGAACAATATAGGAGCGTCGATCGACAGCAGCGAGAGCGTCGGTAGGCGAGTTAATCGGCGAAGAGAAAGGGTTACGGCAGCAGCGAGAGCATCGATCGAGGGCAACGAAGCAAGCGGGGAACGGGTACGGTCGTCTTTCGTGAGATCTAAGGCTTCCGGGGAGATCGAAGGCTGTGGGGTAATAATCCCACCCTGAACGCCGAACGCGGGGAGTTGGAAGCGTCGAAGGAGCGAACGAAAGTATATATGATTTTAACGCTGCGTTCCCCGACCGCAGGACCGAACGCCCGAACAAACGCCAACACGGCGTTACGAAAACGCCGGACGCGGAGAAGAAGCTGAGCCAAACGGGCCCTTAAGAGTTGTTTCATGAAATGGACTACTACATGAGCGTCCAGGTTATCAAACGGAGCCCACTCGCTCGTAGTCATTTACAGGAAAAATTATTTCATACGGATGGCGTATGCAGAAATGTATGTGTCTTTCGATCTCCACCATTAATCACAACAAAGTTGTATTTTGGTGGGCCTAAATTAAAAAGAAATGATGAAAGCTCTGATTAACGGTAGAGATCGGACGACACATGTATTTCTGCATACGTCATTCGTATGGAATAATTTTTTCATTTACCAACTGTCGCGAGATAGTAAATATGATTAAATATATGTTAAAATTATATGAGTCAATTACTATGGGTAAACACTTAAACATTTATTCTAACAAACTTTTCTATTTAAATCTATATTTAAATCATATAAATGTATAAAAAAAGATAAAAAAATCTACCCAAAATCAATGTTAGGCAGCTTTTTACATGGCTATATCTCGAACGTAATAAATCTTTTTGAACTAATACTTAACATCGAATTTATTTTGATTTTCTATGAACAAAAGAAACGCTGTCGATTTGCATAAGCCGACAATCAGGAAGAAATATGATCTTAGGAGTACTGATGCATCAGTACTCTAATGGTCATTGCCACGTAGGCAATGACCAATGGAGTACTGTTCCATCAGTAGCAATGACCATTGGAGTACTGATCCATCAGTACTGAGATAATACTTTTTTGACAATCAGACACTAAGGTGTTTGATATGTAGCAAATATCCCAAAAAATTAAAAATAAAAATGATGATTACATACAGGCCACCCGAAATATTGCTATTTATGAGTTAAGCCCCGAGAATATTTTTTTTTACTTTCGAACTGATGGATTTACCCGTGTCACGGTTAAACTATTAAAA
Source organism: Phalaenopsis hybrid cultivar (assembly GCA_002079205.1). Taxonomy (NCBI): domain Eukaryota; kingdom Viridiplantae; phylum Streptophyta; class Magnoliopsida; order Asparagales; family Orchidaceae; genus Phalaenopsis; species Phalaenopsis hybrid cultivar. Next base: position 95,552 of record JXCR01011356.1, on the reverse strand, counting down.
TATGATAATAATGAAAAAGACGTGTTGAGATTTCATCTTGAATTTTGATATTATAATAAGTTTTGGGTGATATGTATTTAATTGCCCAAGAAATAACACGGCCCCAAAAAAAAATCGATTTTTAATTTTTATTTTGACTTGTACTGAAGGTTGTAAATCAATCAATAACAACTTATAAATAATAGTAATACATCATCATTTTTCATTAAATTAATAAACAAATAAATTTAATTATTTTTTTAAAAACTTAAATTAGACGGATCCAATTCGAATATAATCCAATTCGTTTATTGATATTAATTTATTAAAATTTTCAATTTAATATTATTTATTATTTAAATAAAATTTGATTCAATTTTTCTTATTTAATTATATATTTAATAATAATATATTATAATTTAGGAAGATTTATATCTTCATAAACTTCATTTTTTACCTACATTCATCCTTACCCATGCATTAAAGGTTAAATTCACATTTTAAAAGTTAAAATATATATTTTTTATATGAAAATTTGGGTGGAATGTATATAAATGCCACTATAATTTAGCATCAATTTATTAATATTTTTATTTTGATGAAATAATTTATTAGTATTTATTTATGATATTTGATGCAAAAAAAAATTACTTACAACTTGTATGAACTAGTCAAGTACAAATCAAGTATGATTCGACCCAATTAGAAAGCTAGGCTCAAGCTCAAATTGAATATAAACAATTTATGATTCGACCCAATTAGATCCAATTCATGACATACTTGAGTCGACTCGACTACCTGCTTATCATAAAAAAGAAAATGGGGGCAGTTTCATACGTAACCTCCATTTCATATGTTTTATATATCCAACACGTAATTTCTTTTTTTTTTGTTTTTACCGTTTATACCTCCAAATTCTTTTTTATCATTTCAAAAGTATTATTATTTTAATTTTTAAAAAGTGAAATATACATATTAATGTATAATTTGTTGTGTTGGAGCCCGATCCCGATCCCGCCTCCTTTGTTTCGCGAATCGGCACCTCCGCCTGCTCCCGCGTGCGCGAAGCGAAGCTTTGCTTAGTCCAGTCGCGAATCGTAGGCGCCAACCGCTCACGCCTTTCTCTGTTGTGAGCAAAGCATCCCTTCGCTCCCTCCTATTTGGGATAAAATGCATCGTAAGTACGACCCTTTTTGTTCTTCTTCGGACTTCCACGGGAGAATGGAAGGAAAGTGCAAGAAATAGTTCCTTGTGGCAGAAGTAAGATGAAAGAAGAAGAAGAAGATTGTTCTCCATTGGCTTTTTCATGGTGGCTTGCGGCAGAAGAGAAATTGAGTTCATTTCTCTTGTAAGTTTATCTTTTTCGGTGTATCTCGATGTAAAATTTTTTCGGTGTCTCTCGACGTAGAGAGAGAAGAGCAGAGAGAGAAACAAAGTGAGAGATTCCTCTTATAAGTCGAGACAATCAACTGGTGTAAATTCCTCAAGTAATAAAATCCTCTGCAACTCCGTGGATGTAGAAAATTTGTCAAACCACATTCATTTGTGTGTTCCGTTGTGTTACTATTTTCTAGTGTGAATTTTCACGTTTTATTTTTTATTTATTTGTTTCGTAGATCGTTCTCATATTTTATTTTTATATACCACAATAACTGGTGTATATCTCCCAACATAAGTTAAGTGAGATGTTTGTAAAAAAGTGGAGTAGAAGTGTTATATACATAAACACACAGGAACTGAGCAATGCGTGTGTAAATGTTGCCTCTCATGCAAAGCAGCTGCAAGCAACGGTAGGATGAAAGATTAGCTGAGAGAGATATTTATCGTCCTTAAACTTTTATTAAACTTTTTAATATCATACAATATACTAAAATTTATTTCTCTATTGAACTGAAATACTAATAATAATTTAATATTAATTATATATTAAATTAATATTCATATTTATATTAGTCTTAAGATTTTTAATAAAATGAGAGCTTTAATTTAAAATACTCCCTACTCTTTAGTTTTTTTATTATTATTATTTATTGAGACATTTTAATACATACCACTCAATTCTTATGTATTTATATATCTAAGACCTAAATTTTAAATTTGACAAGTCACATTTTCTATGCATCAAAAGTAGAGCTGTCAAAACGGCTTGTTGTTCGCGAACAACTCATGTTAGACTCGTTAAGAAGCTCGTGTTCGGCTCGTTCGCTAAGTTAACGAGTCGAACACGAACAACAACAATAAGTATTTATTAGTTTGTGTTTGGCTCGTTTTGGCTCGAAATACTACTAATTAATTAAATATTTGTAGTATTTTTAAAAAGTTTAATCAACTACAAGGCTATAAAGATTTATAACCAATTAAAAGTATTAATTAAGAGAATAAAATAAAAATTATTAAACTAGATTCAATTGATGTTTTATATATTGTCCCAATCTTTAACATCTTATGACTATGTGATTAGGGTTGTCAAAACGACTATTTGTTCGTGAACAACTTGTGTTTGACTCACTAAGCAAACGAGCCGAACACAAACACACTTTTGAGCTCGAAATATAAACGAGCCGAACACGAGCTGAGCCTGGGTTCTCTCGTGTTCAGCTTGTTTACAAGAAAATATTACATCAAGACTCCTAATACATTCAGAGTCCAATGATGAGACGCCAAGTGTCAAGTGGGTTCCACAATTTTTAACACAAGCCAATGCCAATGTATTGCGCTGGGGTCCACTTAACATGTGACGCCCCGCTATTGAGCTCCAAATACAAATTACGTTAAGAGTCCTGATGTAATATTTTAATCTTTTCTTCTCGTTTACAACCCTAATCAAAAGATATATTTTCTTTTTACTTAAAATTAAAATTATGATATTTTTACATGCTATAAAAAAATTAGATATTTATTAAATTCGAATTTAAAAAACCCTATTGAAAAGCGAGCTAAAGATTTTCCTTTCGTCATCACCCTCAGGTTCGCCTCCCTGTACGTATTCCACATCCTACAGTGTTCACATATTTGAGATTTTTTTTAAAATAATTTGTCAAAATTTTGGTGATTTTTTCTTTCGGGGAAATTTTAGTTGATCAGAGATCAAATCTGAATTCTCTTAGTCGCGAGGAAGACTACAAATTCCATCCCTTCCCTCCTCCCAAGCTTGCCTCCCAGAAAAAAATGGCAGCTCCTCGGAATCCCGGCACGTTGTCGNTATATAAATATATAATATATATATTAGTATATTACTAATATAGTATATTAATATATTATTATTATTAATTAATTATATATTATAATTTATAATATTTAATTTTTTAAAATATCATAAATTTTTTATATATAATTATTTTAAATTATTTTATATTTCGAACAATAACGATTCGAACACGAACGAACATATCACTGTTCGTATTTAAATCATTTAACTAATCGAACTAAAAAAATTTGTTCACGTTCGTCTCGTTTACTTATCGAACGAATTGAACACAAACTCATTGACGAACCAAACATGAATTGTTCGTGAACAACGAGCTTTTTTTACAGTCATATCAATAACTCATGAATAACGCAAAAAATATTCAGAATAACACGGGTGGAATATTTTTAAACCCTCAATATTACACCAATAACACATGAATAATGCGGAAAATATTCAAAATAACGCGAGGGAATATTTTTATGCGATGAAATATTCTTATAACGCATCGGTCAGGACGGGTCGCGCGTTTTCATTATTTTTTCATTTTTTATGTAAGTAGACTCGGAATTCCATATGTCAGCGCGAGATTGAACTCTGCAAACAGCTCTACATGAAAAGTCCTAATATATTAAGTTTTTTCTTGCGCGCACATAGTGTCTTCACTTTCACTTTGAGGAGTGAAGAAACTTTAATATGGGGGAATTTGCATAATAGACCACCCAATTTCTATGTTTTTACTTGTCTAACATCTAAATTTTAGATTTTTTAACGTCAATATCGCCCAAATATTTTATTTATCATGCCAAAATATATTATCATTTTAATTCAAAAAAAAAGTTAAATATATTTCTTCATATATAGATAAGAAGGTATGCATGTTAAAAATTGAAGTAGGAGTTAGATGTAAGAAAGGCATAAGAATTGAATGGCTCTAAGTAAATATAAATTAGTTTTTATGTAATTACGTATATAATATCTAAACTTCAATTTTAACATAGCCTTATTATATTTAACTTTTTAAAACTTAAATTAATAATATTTTTAATGTAATATGAAAATTGTAAGTAATATAAGTATAAAAAATAAAGTTTAGAAGTTAGAAATCTAAATACATAAGAATTGGATGGTATACATATAATTACCATATTTTTTTTTTTCATTTTTATCACTAATTTTAAAATTAAGGGAATGCTCGGGCGATGTATTTAAAATACATATAATTTTAAAAGCTCCATAAAATAACAGAACTTACTCGTAAAGTTGTTTGATTGGATACGTTGTAAATTTAATGAGAAGAATTATTTTGCTTGAATGAATTTATTTATAATAAAATTTTTCTATATAAAAAATACGTCAGCATAAATCTCTAAAAAATTCAACAGGTTAGAAGACAAAAAGAGAGATCAAGAGCTACATCAATGGAAGACTAAATGACTTAATTGACCAACTACAACCCTTGGAATATAACTCGGAGCTGACAGAACCAAGGTTGCAACAATCAAAGAACAAGACCCATCGAACCGAGTGAAGGGATCAATCCAACTCTCATTCCAACATCACAAGCCTTCTTGCAAAGAGTATCTAATATGCTTGAGGAGTTCTATGATTCTCATCCCAACACACTGCTTGAACACTCCCAACGGATGTTTTGCCAAGGGCTATACCACTTATCAGATTACGATGATTCTTCCTTTGCCCGACACCTCAGTCTCATCGTGACGATATGAGTTTCTCATCTGGGGGGCCAACAGTCGATAACTGGACCAAAGCAGTCCAGACTTCACTTCAACATCGAGCTGCCACTTTAATTGGCGCCAAGGCATCAACCACAGGGAACCAAACATCAGAGAAAAATAGAAGAAATATAATTTTAGCGCTCTAAGGAGAAACTCCAACGCCAACCAATTGTCATTAGGAGTTAAAGTTGTTGTTGTCTGCATGGCATCTTTTGAGGCTATAAGTGATTATTATTATTATTATTTGAATGGAGGAGACTCACACTAGCATTGCTCTCTTAAGTATTCATTTGTGTGTGTGCGTAAAAGAGCAAAATTCTTTCTGGGAGAGTCTAAAAAATTGTGAGGGGATCAGGATGATTCGAGAGGATTGCCTTGAAGGACTTGGTGATCATCAATGTACCAGGAAGAGGAGTGGAGAACTAATTTTCAACCTAAGGGAGAATCCTTTTTTCTTTATTTTTCTTTCTAAATTTGTGTATTTTGTTTACTTTGATTAGTAAAATGTGCTACATGTTGTTTGAAAGTGTGATTAGTTACTAAATTTCTCTTTTCCTTTGATTTAATGAGTAGAAGTTCTAGGATTGAATTTTTATGCGTGGGACTTGAATGAAACTTTGCAGCGTGGTGTTTTAATCTTTGAAACTTCATTTAGAAAAGTAGTGACGAATTAAGTTGTTAAAATTTATTGTGAACTTTAAGATTTAGAAGAATCCTTAGTAGAACAACTAGGTTAAAACTCACTAGCTATGATATTAGAAATATTTTCATTAAGTTAGTGTATTCTTTTAAGGACATGCTCAATCCTGAAATTTTTACCTAATTTAGTGAATTAAACTAGTTTGAAATCCAAACTTTCTTATTGTCACCGTGACAGACTAAGAAGAGATTTATTTTCGATTATCATTGTTAAATCAACTAATTAGTTAAACTGGGCTTTTAGGATTTAAATCAAGGGAGATACTCTCACTTGTTTGATTGTCTCACAAAAAAAAATTAACTTGTATTTTTCTCTTACAAAAATTATGTCTAGATACTTTCAAAAATCACCAACATTCGAACCTTCAAGCAAGATTCAAAACAAGTCAACTATAATTTTACCATACTTTGTGAGTTCACTCATTCCTTGTTGAATCAATGCACAAACTAAGTTTTGTATACTACTTTGGTGGCATATATACTTGAGTGTATAACTGATTCTTCACAAAACTTTTATGTATCAAGTTTTTGTCACTATTGCTAGTGAGTGACGTTGAATTTCTAATTTTAGGAAACTTTAGTTGAATTGTTAGGATTTAGACTTAAAATTATTATGTTTAACCTTTTTTTGTAGTTATTTATTATTTTTTTGTGTTAGAAAATTCAAAAATATATTGTTATGTGCATCTTATTTCTATTACTAATTTAGTGTGCTTATTTTTATTGTATTTTTTTAAATGGTGAAATTGTGTGTGTTTTTTTGCTTTAAATTTTCAGCACGTTTAACTTCTTAGCTTCTTTTTATTAATATTTTATTTTTTTTTTACTTGATATATTGTTAGTTTAGGGCTATTTGATTTTCCTAGTTGTGTATGCATAGGACTGAAAGTTCAAAACTAGTGTCGTATGACCCTGAACTTGAAAAAATAAAAAAAAATAAAAAAATTTTAAAGACTTGAAAGGAAATATAAGGAATGTCAACCTTACTTCAGGAAGAAAACAACATTCTTAGATACAACATCATGCCTTAACCACTTAGGCAGTAAGCCAACCAAATAATAGAGTAGATTCACTTAAGTATTAATAACCATGTTGTAGAGGCAAATACTTCTAAATTTAAACTCATCATTATTCAGATGGTACAAAATAACTAATTTGTGGGATCACCGACAGAAGATTCAAACATTCACTTAACTAGCTTCCTTAAATTATGTGCTACCTTTTGATATGATGGTCTTTTTAACGACGTAGTTAGACCTCAAAATTTTCCTTTTTTACATAGGGATAGAGCCAATATGTGGCTCAACTCATTAGCAGTAGTGTCTATTACCACATGGATGAATTTGCCAGAAAATTCCTAACCAAATTCTTCCTTCCATCCAAAGTAGTATAACTTAGGAATATTATCATCTCGTTTATCCAATTAGATGGAGAATCAATCTATAAAGATTGTGATAAATTTAAGAATCTACTCCGAATATGTCACCATCACGCCTTACCATATTTCCTTATAATTTAAATATTTTATAACAGGTGGTGGGATTGTTTTGGACAATAAATGCTGCAACTGGTGGTCATTCATGTTGAAGCCATCTGAGAGACATATTCACTGATTGAGGAGATGTTGATGATAAATACTTTTAAATAGCCTACAGATAGAGTCAAACTTTAGAAAGTAGCTAGCGTACACGATATAGATGGGTTAATAAACTTGACTTTACAAGTAGTTGTTATCTCCAGAAAGTTGGATAATTTAGGGTTGAACTCAATGCCAAGATTAGTAATAATAAAGAACACTTATGAACAACTAATTGATCAGTGTTATGTCTGTAGAATCCATGAATTTTATAATAAATTTGTTAAATAACATGTATTCCAACACACGGAACCTAGGCTGAAAGAAGCGCCCGAACTTTAACTAGAACAATAATAATCAAGTTATAAAAACCCAATATTGGGGTACTAATCAACCCAACCCAGTAGGAAATTGGATTAACCAGGGTAGTGACAACCCAAGATTGACTTACCAACTATGATTCGCTTCAAATATATAGTTTTAGGAAAAAAGTTATACGCGAATGAGATCATGTTACAAATAGAGAATCAATTATAGGGTCAAGTTGCAGCTATCAAAAATATTAAAAACTAGTTAGGACAAATAACAAACACACTGAGCAATAGACCCCAAAGGACTCTATCTAGCAACACAGAAGTGAATCTCAAAGATAAAGGAAATGAGCATGTGAAAGTCATTAAGTTAAGAAGTGAAAAAAAAGTTGGAAGAATTGACTACGAAAAAGCCTAACATAGAAGGAGATAATATGGAGTTCGAAACAAACCTACCTTATTCGAGCTCCAATCGTTCAAACAATATAGATTTTAAGAAGATGTCATGAGGAACAATAGGACCACCTATCTTCTTGCATGGCTCATATGATGGAGCTCGCCCGAAGGCATCATGGGATCAATGCGACAAAGCTAGTTTGAACCAAAAATAGTTAAGTTGGAATTTGAATAAAGATTTAAAATGCCATTAAATATCGCTGGAATCCATCAGTTAAAGATTATTTTCCAAACAAATTCAAATCAATTTTTTTATTTTTCTTTTCATTAATTGTCTTTAATACACAGTCTAAGAGATTATTTGGTTGCGAGTATGATTTCCTATTAATAAGTTTTATTAAATCCTTAAATTGTAAGTCCTTTAAATTCGTCCTACCTCTAGATTTAATAAATCTAAATTTAAGAAGGCAAAGATAGGATCCTAAATCTAAAAATTCAAAATTCACAAAACTCCTCCATGAATTTAGGAATTGCATAAATTCTATTTAAAAAAGGTTACCAAATAACCCCCAACAACATACTTATTCATGGTACGTTGATTGATGATATAATCTCACCTCATAAGATTATGAATTTGAACCGCACATGTTACACTTCATTGCCAAATAACNTGCTAGTATGATTTACCATTAATAAGTTTTATTAAATCCTTAAATTGTAAGTCCTTTAAATTCGTCCTACCCTTAGATTTAATAAACCTAAATTTAAACTAAATTGAAAAAGGCAAAGATAGGATCCTAAATCTAAAAATTCAAAATTCACAAAACTCCTCCATGAATTTAGGAATTGCATAAATTCTATTAAGAAAAAGTTACCAAATAACCCCCAACAACTTATTCATGGTACAATGATGGATGATATAATCTCACCTCATAAGATTATGAATTTGAACCGCACATATTACACTTAATTGCCATCTAACATGTCACAAATGGCTATGATGGAGCGACCGAGTCAAAGACATCCACTGCCGCCCGCTTGCGACGATCCGACCGGTTTTCTGATTCCGCACCACCACCGCCACCGCCGTCAGCCTCCCCTTATCCTCCATGATCTTAGTCCCAATTTCCACTTCATCCTGCTCCAAAATCCAAATCCCTAACTCGAATAACCAAACGACAAAGAAACGGTAGAGAGAGAAGAGACAAATAAAACATACGCCAATCTTAGCACGGGAGAAGAACGAGATGCTGAAATCAACAGAGATTTTGAACTCGCCGACCGCCGACAAGATCGCNCATGATCTCAGTCCCAATTTCCACTTCATCCTGCTCCAAAATCCAAATCCCTAACTCGAATAACCAAACGACGGAGAAACAGAAGAGAGAGAAGAGACAAACAAAACATACGCCGATCTTAGCACGCGAGAAGAACGAGATGCTGAAATCAGCAGAGATCTTGATCTCGCCGACCGCTGACAAGATCGCCGCCACGCAGATGTCGTCGATCACCGACGCTATCGCCCCCAGTTTCCAATTCCCCTCTTCGTCCTTCCATCACAAGAGCAGAGATCGATGTCAGAAATTAGGGTCAGGGCAGAAAGAGGGCCGGTGTGAAATTACGATATTAGAGATTGGAATGATCTTTACCGCAACAGAAGCATGAATGCGGTAAGAGCAAAGAGCACGGCCGCCGCCGGTGAACTTGATACGGAGGCCGGAAAGAGGGACGGCGTCGAATAAGTGGCCGTTCCAGGCATCCATGCTTCCGACAGCCGGAGATTTTGCAACCATGCCCTCGATCAACTTTTGCGCCGCTTCAATATTGGCGGTCGCCGAGTTGGCCGATGCTGGATGTCCGCCGGCGTCTGCGTGCTGCAACTTGGACGGATTCTGAGCTGCCATTTTCTTACTGGGGGAAAAAAACAGGGGAGGAGCGGAAAGCTGGACTGCGGGCACGAAATGCCAGAGAAAGCGGGCACATTTCCACAGGTGGTGTATTTTGTATAGAGAAGGAATTTTGAAAGTTGTATTTTTTAAAATATAATAAGAAATGAATTAAAAAATTTAAAAAAAAAGTTTTTTTTAAAAAAATTAGGGTCACGATCCAATTATATTTAAAAATTAAAATTACATGGAGAGAAAAAAAATTCGAAGCAAATCAAGACAAGACAGCTGAAGTTAACAAAGAAAAAAACATTATAAGAAACCCACTCGCTCATGAATCGAACTCATTTACAGGGAAAAATATTGTATCAGGACTTTAAATATAGAATTATGTTTGGATTGCAATAATTAAGAATATGTCGTTGTATTATAGAAATATTTTATCTGTGTTATTTGTAAAAAATGAAGTGTTAATCGAGCATTATATGATGTTATTCGATTATTTTACGGGGTTATTAAAATATTCTCATGCGTTACTTGATTAGGAGCCGTGTTATTCAACATATTCCCAGTATTATTTCAATTTCCACTATATTATTGGAATAACACAGCCCCAAATCAAGTAACACGGGGAAATATTTCAATAACACTTCAACTCCAAATCAAGTAATGCAGAGGAATATTCTAATAACACTGCAAAAATAATTGAATAACATCATATAATACTCGAATAACACTTCATTTTTTACAAATAACGCAGATAAAATACTTCTATAGCACAACGAGATATTCTTAACTATTGCAATCCGAACGCATCACTACGTTCGGAGTCCTTATGTAATATTTTTCCCATTTACAGGGTGTAGAGAGAGCGAATATAATTAAATATACGTTCAAATTATATGAGTCAATTACTATGGGTAAACACTTAAAACATTTAGTCTAACAAACTTTTCTATTTAAATCATATAAATGTATAAATAAGTATAATTTATTTATTTTTTCTTCCATCTCAATTTTTATAAAGAAAAAGGATTAAAAAATCCACCCAAAATCAATGTTAATCAGCTTTTTCCATGGCTATATCTCCAACGTAATAAACATTTTTGAACTTATACGTAACAGCGAATTTGTTTTGATTTTCTATGAACAAAAGAAACGCTATCGATTTGCATAAGCCGGCAATCAGACATTGAGGTGTATGAAATGTGAATTCATAGGAATTGAGTGGTAATTAGGGCAAATATCCCCCAAAAAATAAAAAAAAATAATTACATACATGCCACCAAAAAAATTAAGATTTATGAGTTAAGCCCGGGGAATTTTTTTTTTGACTTTCAAACTGATGTATTTACCCGTGTCACTGTCAAACTATATGAAAAACACGTGTTGAGATTTTATCGTGAAGTTTAATATTATAGTAAGTTTCGGGTGATCTGTATTTAATTGCTCAAAAAATAACACGGCCCAAAAAAAATGAATTTTTATTTTTTATTTTGACTTATATTGAAGGTTGTAAATCAATCAATAACAACTTAGAAATAATAGTAATACATCATCATTTTTTCATTAAATTAATAAACAAATAAATTTAATTATTTTTTTTTTAACTTAAATTAGATGGATTGAATTCGAATATAATCGAACTCATTTATTGATATTAATTTATTAAAATTTTAAATTTAATATTATTTATTAGTTAAATAAAATTTGATTCAATTTTTCTTATTTAAATATATATTTAATAATAATATATTATAATTTAGGAAGATTTATATATATGCATAAACTTCAATTTTTACCTACATTCTTCCTTACCCATGCATTAAAAGTTAAATTCACATTTTAAAAGTTAAAATATTTTTTTATATGAAAATTTGGGTGGAATGTATATAAATGCCCCTATAATTTAGCATCAATTTATTAATATTTTTATTTTGATGAAATAATTTATTAGTATTTATTTATGATATTTGACGCAAAAAAAAAAATACTTTACAACTTATATGAACTAGTCAAGTATAAATCAAATATGATCATTGAAAATTTTAAGATGAACAATTACACGCATATATGAGAAAACTAGGCTCAAGCCCAAATTGAATATAAACAATTTATGATTCGACCCAATTAGATCTACTTCATGACATACTTGAGTCAACTCTGTGACTTGCTTGTCATCAAAAAGAAAATGGGGGCAGTTACGTAACCTCCATTTCATATGTTTATATATCCAACATCTAATTTCTTTTTTTTTTTGTTTTTACCCTTTATACCTTCAAAATCTTTTTTATCATTTCAAAAGTATTATTATTTTAATTTTTTAAAAGTGAAATACACATATTAATGTATAAGTTGTTGTGTTGGAGCTTGATCCTGATCCCGCATCCCGCCTTTCTATCGCGAAAAGCTCCAACCTCCCTTGTTTCGCGAATCGGCGCCTTTGTCTGCTCCCGCGTGCGCGAAGCTTTGCTTTGCTTTGTCCAGTAGCGAATCGTAGGCGCCAACCGCTCACGCCTTCCTCTGTTGTGAGAATAGCATCCCTTCGCTCACTCGTGCTTGGGATAAATTGCATCGTAAGTACGACCCTTTTTGTTCTTCTTCGGACTTCCACGGGATAGTGGAAGGATTTCCACAGGAGAGTGGAAGGAAAGTGCAAGAAGTAGTTCCTTGTGGCAGGAAGATGAAAGAAGAAGAAGAAGAAGGTTGTTCTTCCTTGGCTTCTTCGTGGTGGTTTGTGGCAGAAGAAAAATTGGGTTCATTTCTCTTGTAAGTTTATCTTTTTCGGTGTATCTCGATGTAGAGTTTCTTTGGTGTATCTCGGTGTAGAGAGAGAAACAAAGTGAGAGATTCCTCTTGTAAGTTGAGACGATCAACTGATGTAAATTCCTTAAGTAGTAAAATCTTCTGCAACTCTGTGGACGTAGAGAATTTGTCAAACCACATTAATTTGTGCATTTCGTTGTTTTATTGTTTTCTGCTGTGAATTTTCTATTTATTTATTTTTGTTTCGTAGATCGTTCTCATATTTTATTTCTATATACCACAATAACTGATGTATATCTTCCAACATAAGTTAAGTGAGATGTTTGCAAAAAAGTGGAGTATAAGTGTTATATACATAAACACACAGGAAACTGAGCAATGAGCATGTACATGTTGCCTCTCATGCACGAAGCAGCTGCAAGCAAACGGTAGGATGAAAGATTAGCTGAGAGAGATATTTATCGTCCTTAAACTTCTATTAAACTTTTGAATATCATACAATAAACTAAACTTTATTTCTCTATTGAACTGAAATACTAATAATAATTTAATATTAATTATATATTAACTTAATATTCATATTTATATTAGTCTTAAGATTTTTAATAAAATGAGAGCTTTAATTTAAAATGCTCCCTACTCTCTAGTTATTATTATTATTATTATTTATTGAAATATTTTAATACATGCCACTCAATTCTTATGTATTTATATCTAAGACCTAAATTTTAAATTTTACATGTCACTTTTTTTATGCATCAAAAGTAGAGCCGTCAAAACGGCTTGTTGTTCGCGAACAACTCATGTTAAGCTCGTTAAGAAGCTCGTGTTCGGCTCATTCACTAAGTTAAAGAGCCGAGCACGAACAACAATAATAAGTATTTATTCGTTCGTGTTCGGCTCGTTTTGGCTCGAAACACTACTAATTAATTAAATATTTGTAGTATTTTTAAAAAGTTTAATTAACTAAAAGGCTATAAAGATTTATAATCAATCAAAAGTATTAATTAAGAGAATAGAATAAAAATTATTAAACTAGATTCAAATGATATTTTAAATCTTGCCTCAATCCTTAACATCTTATGGCGACATGATTAGGGTTGTCAAAATGACTATTTGTTCGTGAACAGCTTGTGTTTGGCTCACTAAGCAAACGAGCCGAATACAAACACACTTTTTGAGCTCGAAATATAAACGAGTCGAACACGAGCTGAGTCTGGGTTCTCTCGTGTTCAGCTTGTTTACGAGAAAATAGTACATCATGACTCCTAATACATTCGAAGTCCAATGATTAGGCGCCAAGTGTCAAGTGGATTCCACAGTTTTTAACACAAGCCAACGTCAGTGTATTGCGATGGGGCCCACTTAACATGTGGCGCCCCGCTATTGAACTCCGAATGCAAATTACGTTAGGAGTTCTGATGTAATATTTGTTGAGGAAGGTGGAGACCCGGTCCACTTCCTATTACGACAGATTCTTTGATAAATTGATTCTAATTTATCTGCTCTTAATTCTTTTCTTTATGTATTTTATTCCCTGTCATAGCTTGATGATTCCCAATCTTTATTTAAAGCAGTTGTCTTCTATTGACAGGAAGAATTAAAGAAAACTTAATTAATTAAGTTTTGCCAGAATAATTTCCCGCCCCTCCTGTTATAGAGAAAAAGACAATGAATATGATAGCTTGCCTTAATGAGCTTTATATGGGTCATTAAAGCATGATTCCATGGAATCACAAAATTAAGGATTACCAAAACAAGCTGGATACTGTGAAGCTTTAAAATGGGCTCACGATTACAGGGATGAAAATGACTCTCCAAACAGTTTAAAGTTATTTTTTCTTCTTCTTGGTGTGACTCTCGGTTTAGAAGAGAGAGAAGGTGAGAGAAAGAGAGAGAGAGAGAATTCTTTCTTGTAAGTCGACATGGTCGACGGTGTAATCCTCAAAGCTAATAAAATCCTCTGCAGCTCCGTGGACGTAGGCAATTTACCGAACCACATAAATCTTGTGTCGCCTTTTTTTGGTGTGATTTTTTTCGATCTATTCTTCACTTTATTGTCGTCAGTTTTTCATAACAATATTTTCTTCTCGTTTACACCCATAATCAAAAGATATATTTTATTTTTACTTAAACTTAAAATTATGATATTTTTATATGATATAAAAAATTTAGATATTTATTAAATTCGAATTTAATAAATCCTATTGAAAAGCGAGCTAAGGATTTTCCTTTCGTCATCACTCTCAGGTTCTCCTCCCTGTACGTATTCCACATCGTACAGTGTTCACATATTTGAGATTTTTAAAAAAAATAATTTGGTTGATCAGAGATCAAATCTGAATCCTCTTAGTCGCGAAGAAGACTACAAATTCCATCCCTTCCCTCCTCCCAAGCTTTCCTCACAGAAAAAAATGGCAGCTCCTCGGAATCCCGGCACGCTGCCGCCCGCAGGTGCCGACGAACCTNCCCCTCCTGTTATAGAGAAAAAGACAATGAATTTGATAGCTTGCCTTAATGAGCTTTATATGGGTCATTAAAGCATGATTCCATGGAATCACAAAATTAAGGATTACCAAAACAAGCTGGATACTGTGAAGCTTTAAAATGGGCTCACGATTACAGGGATGAAAATGACTCTCCAAACAGTTTAAAGTTATTTTTTCTTCTTCTTGGTGCGACTCTCGGTTTAGAAGAGAGAGAAGGTGAGAGAAAGAGAGAGAGAGAGAATTCCTTCTTGTAAGTCGACGTGGTCGACGGTGTAATCCTCAAAGCTAATAAAATCCTCTGCAGCTCCGTGGACGTAGGCAATTTACCGAACCACATAAATCTTGTGTCGCCTTTTTTTGGTGTGATTTTTTTCGATCTATTCTTCACTTTATTGTCGTCAGTTTTTCATAACAATATTTTCTTCTCGTTTACACCCATAATCAAAAGATATATTTTATTTTTACTTAAACTTAAAATTATGATATTTTTATATGATATAAAAAATTTAGATATTTATTAAATTCGAATTTAATAAATCCTATTGAAAAGCGAGCTAAGGATTTTCCTTTCGTCATCACTCTCAGGTTCTCCTCCCTGTACGTATTCCACATCGTACAGTGTTCACATATTTGAGATTTTTAAAAAAAATAATTTGGTTGATCAGAGATCAAATCTGAATCCTCTTAGTCGCGAAGAAGACTACAAATTCCATCCCTTCCCTCCNTTATTGAGACATTTTAATACATACCACTCAATTCTTATGTATTTATATATCTAAGACCTAAATTTTAAATTTTACAGGTCAAATTTTTTATGCATCAAAAGTAGAGCTGTCAAAACGGCTCGTTGTTCGTGAACAACTCATGTTAGGCTCGTTAAGAAGCTCGTGTTCGGCTCGTTTGCTAAGTTAACGAGCCGATCACGAACAAAAACAATAAGTATTTATTCGTTCGTGTTTGACTCGTTTTGGCTCGAAATACTACTAATTAATTAAATATTTGTAGTATTTTTAAAAAGTTTAATTAACAACAAGGCTATAAAGATTTATAACCAATTAAAAGTATTAAGAGAATAAAATAAAAATTATTAAACTAGATTCAATTGATGTTTTATATATTGTCCCAATCTTTAACATCTTATGACTACGTGATTAGGGTTGTCAAAACGACTATTTGTTCGTGAACAACTTGTGTTTGGCTCACTAAGCAAACGAGTCGAACACAAACACACTTTTTGAGCTTGAAATATAAACGAGCCGAACACGAGCTGAGCCTGGGTTTTCTCGTGTTCAGCTTGTTTACAAGAAAATATTACATCAAAACTCCTAATACATTCGGAGTCCAATGATGAGACGCCAAGTGTCAAGTGGGTTCCACAGTTTTTAACACAAGCCAATGCCAGTGTGTTGTGATGGGGTCCACTTAACATGTGACGCCCCGCTATTGAGCTCCAAATGCAAATTACGTTAGAAGGCCTGATGTAATATTTTTTTCGAGTCCTTATGTAATCTTTTCTTCTCGAGTACAACCCTAATCAAAAGATATATTTTCTTTTTACTTAAAATTAAAATTATGATATTTTTATATGATATAAAAAATTTAGGTATTTATTAAATTCGAATTTAATAAACCCTATTGAAAAGCGAGCTAAAGATTTTCCTTTCGTCATCACTCTCAGGTTCGCCTCCCTGTACGTATTCCACATCATAAAGTGTTCACATATTTGAGATTTTTTTTAAAATAATTTGTCAAAATTTTGGTGATTTTTTCTTTCGGGAAAATTTTAGTTGATCAGAGATCAAATCTGAATTCTCTTAGTCGCGAAGAAGACTACAAATTCCATCCCTTCCCTCCTCCCAAGCTTTCCTCCCAGAAAAAAATGGCAGCTCCTCGGAATCCCGGCACGTTGCCGCCCGCTGGTGCCGACGAACCTCCGGCGTCGAACAGCACAACGGCGGCGGTCCGTAAGTGGATCGGAGGCATTCTTGCGAAATCTCCAGCCGCCGGAAGCATGGATGCCTGGAACGGCGAGTTATTCGACGCCATCCCTCTTTCCGGCCTCCGCCTCACGTTCACCGGCGGTGGCCGTGCTCTTTGCTCCTACCGCGTTCATGCGTCTGTTGCGGTTAAGAATCTCCCAAACCCTAATTTCACGCCAGCATCCTTTTCTACCCTAACCCTAATATCTCACATCGATTTCTAGTCCNCCGTGCTCTTTGCTCCTACCGCGTTCATGCGTCTGTTGCGGTTAAGAATCTCCCAAACCCTAATTTCACGCCGGCATCCTTTTCTACCCTAACCCTAATTTCTCACATCGATTTCTAGTCTNGCCTCACGTTCACCGGCGGCGGCCGTGCTCTTTGCTCCTACCGCGTTCATGCGTCTGTTGCGGTTAAGAATCCCCCAAACACTAATTTCACGCCGGCTTCCTTTTCTACCCTAACCCTAATTTCTCACATCGATTTCTAGTCCGTTAATGGCAGGACGAAGAGAGAAATTGGCATCCGGGTGCGATTGCGACGGTAATCGACGATATCGGCGCGGCGGCGATCATGTCGGTTNTCCGGGGGCGATTGCGACGGTAATCGACGATATCGGCGCGGCGGCGATCATGTCGGTGGTCGGCGAGATTAAAATCTCTGTTGATTTCAGCATCTCGTTCTTCTCGCGTGCTAAGATCGGCGTATGTTTGTCTATTTTCTCTCATCTGTTTCTCCCTTGTTTGGTTATTTGAGTTAGGGATTTGGATTTTTGAGCAGGATGAAGTCGAAATCGAGGCGAAGATCGCGGAGGATAACGGGAGGTTGACGGCGGTGGTGATTGAGCTGCGGCATAAGGAAACCGGCAGGTTGGTGGCGATTGGCCGGCAGTGGATGTCGTTCTCACGAGGGTTCCGTCGGAGCAATTTGTAATTGGGTAAATTACACGTATAGCACCAAAAATAGCACCAAAAATAGCACCAAAAACTTATATATATTTACATTTATAGCTCCTAAATCATTTATATATGATGTGTATGATTAGATATACTCGATTATATATATATATATATAAAGGCATAAAGAAAAATTAATTTATTTTAAATCTAATATTAAATAAAATTTTGATTCAATTGACGTTCGAATCTTTCTACAAACTCTATCTCAATCTTTGTAGGTCCAACAATGTTGCTTGAAACAACAATCTATAAACAATTCATGAATACAAGTAGGGCTGTTAAAACAACTTGTTGTTCGCAAACAGCTCGTGTCCGGCTCGTTAAGAAGCTTGTGTTCAGTTCATTAATTTTGTTCGATAAGTAAATTAACCGAACACGAACTAAGATGTGTTCGTTCGTGTTCGACTCGTTTTGGCTCGAAATATCACTCATCAAGTTTATATATATATATAAAGTATTTTTAAAAAATATAATTGACAACAATACTACAAAGATTTATAATCAATTAAAATATTGATTAAAAAAATAGAATAAAAATTATTAAATTAAATTCAAATGATGTTTTAATATAAATAATAATTTTTAAATCTTGCTCAAACCCTTATTGTCTTATGATTACATGATTATGATAGTTAAAATGACTCTTTGTTCGTGAACAGCTCGTGTTCGGCTCATTAAGCAAATGAGCCGAACACGAACACACATTTTGAGTTCGAAATATCAGCTAGTTTACACCCCTAAATACAAGAGATTAATTATTTGATTTTTTTTAAATTAATTTTAATTTATATTTTTCAAAGAAAATAAATAGCAGGCATATTTAATTAATTATAATTATTATGAGACATTAAATTCATTTTCATTTAGTTTTTTTTTTAGTTATTTATTTATTTATTTATTTATTTAAACGTATGCCTAGTGTGCCAGTTTTAAAAAGGACGTTTTTATTAAATTCATTATATTAAATCCTATTAAAGTCCTTATTTATATTATATTTTTCAAAATTACATTTCTTGTAATGCCTAATAATTGAGAATAAGAGAATGAAGAAATGCCGAAACTTGCTATTTACAAATCAAACATCCTCTTTCATCCATTTTTCAAATTCTCACTCAAATATCAAAATTCATGATAAATACATAAGAATTGGGTGGTATGTATGTAATTTCTCCTTTTTCCATTATTATTTTATCCTTCAAGAGTTGTTTATGATGTATAAATTCATTATAATTACAGTTACTAAACAGTAGCAGCGCAATGATACTAGTGGCCTGGAACACAAAAGAATTTAGGACAATTTTCATACACCATTCAATTCCTATGTCTTCATATATCTTGCAACTAAACTTTAATTTCTATGTATAATGCCACCTTTTATGTTTTTCAGAACAAAAATAGTGATATTTTTTTGTGATATAAAGGATTCAGATGGTATGCAAAAAGTAAAGTTTATGAGTTAGATATGTAAATACATAAGAATTGGGTAGTATGTATGTAAATGCCCCAAGTACTTGACTATATGATTGATCAGCTACAGAAAAAAACAANAAATTCACGGGGGTAGAGTAATTGTTATAGTCTTAGCGTTGCACGAGGATTTAATATACACTCATATGAAAATGAAACAACCAGTGATGATGTCAGAAGTTTTTAAGTGGAAAACTCGTAAAGGGAAAAACCACGGGGTCTGACCCAGCTATAAAAATCCAATATACATTGATGATTACAACGATCCTTATCTCATAGATGGGAAATTGTTACTAGATTTTCAGCCTATAGTGTCGTCTGACGGTGTCCTGTCAACGATGGTCAACGATGGTTGACGGTGGATGACGGTCAGCGGTGATCGATAATGGTCGACGATGGTTGACGACGGTGGTCGGCGATAATAGACGGTGGCTGACGGTGGTCGACAGAGATCGGTGGTGGTCACCCGCGATCGATGGTGGTCGTCGAAGGTTGATGATGGCATGAATGATGTTGAATTTGAGCTCTTTCTCAAAGCCTCTAGTTCTTTCCCAAGCCTCTCCCCACCTCATGTAAAGGGTAGAGATTTATTTATAGTATTTTAGATGCAATTAATGCAGGAATATGAATCATTTTAATCAGACGGTCCGGAGAGCTTCCCTTGATCAGATGACGTTTGATGGACATTTAAGTATCTTAACGGCATCAGAATTGTGCAATCTTGAGCTCTTTAGATTCGTTTTGTCGAGACGCTCGATTCGACTATGAACTCACTAGATTCGACATTTGTTTGACCTTTCAAATGTTTCTGGAAATCCTCTAAGAGTAGTTTAATAATTTAATCCGGGCTTGATCCAACTCGTATTAGACTAGTTTTTATATCATTGAGTCCATTTCATCAAGCCAGTTAGTTTGACCATAAGTTTACTGAAATCAGAGCTTTGAATGACTCTTAATTAAAGTTTGAATGTTTATTGTTCAAAAAATTACCTCAAGATCCATGTCATATCTTGAAATTCATGCAGGCTGATGAAAATTTGTTGGTGACATATCACTAATATTAAATAAAATTTTGATTCGATTGAAGTTCGAATCTTTCTTCAAACTCTATCTCAATCTTTGTAGGTCCAACAATGTTGCTTAAAACAACAATCCATAAACAATTCATGAATACAAGAGATTAATTATTTGAATTTTTTTTTCAAAATTAATTTTTATTTATATTTTTCAAAGAAAATAAATAGCAAGCATATTTAATTAATTATGATTATTATGAGACATTAAATTCATTTTCATTTCGTCTTTTTTTTTTTTAAACATATGCCTAGTGTGCCAGTTTTAAAAAGGACGTTTTTATTAAATTCATTATATTAAATCCTATTAAAGTCCTTATTTATATTATATTTTTCAAAATTACATTTCTTGTAATGCCTAATAATTGAGAATAAGAGAATGAAGAAATGCCAAAACTTGCTATTTACAAATCAAACATCCTCTTTCATCCATTTTTCAAATTCTCACTCAACATTCATGATAAATACATAAGAATTGGGTGGTACGTATGTAATTTCCTCTTTTTCCATTATTATTTTATCCTTCAAGAGTTGTTTATGATGTATAAATTCATTATAATTACAGTTACTAAACAGTAGCAGTACAATGATACTAATGGCCTGGAACACAAAAGAAATTAGGACAATTTTCATACACCATTCAATTCCTATTGTCTTTATATATTTTGCACCTAAACTTTACTTTCTATGTATATAATGCCACCTTTTTACTTTTTAAGAGCAAAAATACTGATATTTTTTGTGATATAAAGGATTCAGATGGTATGCAAAAAGTAAAGTTTATGAGTTAGATATGTAAATACATAAGAATTGGGTAGTATGTATGTAAATGCCCCAAGTACTTAACTATATGATTGATCAGCTACAGAAAAAAAAACAATACCAGTAATTAAATCAAGCATCAGCGCTGCACCATTCCTGCAGAGTTGGTGTTGAAACTCCTATGTTCTGCATGTCCTGAATATTAGCTGTTGTGGGTAGGAGATTAGCACAACATTAGTACATGAAAATCAATATTACAAGCCAAATATCAAAGATTAGCATATAATATCATGCCCCTGCATTCCATTAGTTCGGTAACAAGACATTTAAAACATATCATAAACTGAAATGTTTTTAAGAACAGGCTACTTAATCGAAGTAAAGCAGTGAAAGAAACTAAAATTTGACTAGATTTAATAGTATCAACCATCGTCTTTGATGAAAAGCTTTTTGATTTGTCATTGAATCGCACGACAAATTCCATCAATTTGATGCAACTCTCTAGATAGCAATGACACTCTCTAGATCTCAAAATGGCAAGTATCCAACTATTGTCCTTGGCTCCTCGACAAGCTTGAACCATTGATTATTACTAATTGCATATTATAAAACATCACCAAGAAGATGTCGGTAGCTTTTCATTTCACCAGACTTTCAAGATAGTAATATCTTTTAAATCGACACACTTAATTTTGGCATATTTTTCAATCCAATAAAATGACTAGCCAATTCAAAATTATCATAGCACATTGAGGAAGAAATTGGATAAATTGCTCCAATATAATCCCTTCTTACAAAAACATAATGAAATTTTAGTTGCAAAATTTATCAATGCTCTTCATCCATCCCTTCATAAGCAATCACAACTAATAGTTGACTCCATGCCAAACATCTCTAGTGTTTTATTTCGTTTTCTTTTGGTAGAAAATTAGGAAAATATAATGTTTATGATTTGGACTAATGATGTATATAATAAGGGATTGTGAGGCCTAGCTGATTTTCATGTGATTGATTATGTATGGAGCTTTAAGAGAGAAAAGGATCAAAGAAAAGTTTAGAGTTGTGATATGTAAGTTCTGATGTATGGAACTGAGGAAAGGCTATCTAGCTATATTTAAATAGATTTTTGTATAGTTGCTTTAAATTGGGAAGAATAAGAAGAATGAAGATCTAGAACAATTTAGGGAGAAAGTGAGAAAGAGAAATGAGTAAGAAAGCCACTACAAAAGAAAAAAAAGGGACCTACAAGGAGGGATAATCTGGGCCGCGAAATTAAGAAGCAAGTAATTTCCACCAAGCAAAGCCCAAAAAAGAAGAATTACATACATAGAACTCAAATCTTAGTTATTTTCAAAACTAATGCCCCATGTCATTTTTTTTAAAATTAACAAACATGTATATTTGCACATGCCACAATCAAGTTATTGAGAATTTTTCAAAACAAAAAATATGGGCCCAAGTTTTGTCGTAAAATTAGATATTTGTGTGAGAATAAGAAAAATTGAGACAGGAATGTGTAATCTTGTACATAGCTAAGATTTGAGTGTTATGTTTGTAATTGTCCCTTTTTCAATTAGCTAAGATTTCAAATTACAACAATTGTACAGCTATACACATTCATAGTAATACTAAATTTCGTGAAAGAACAAAAACTATCCAGACTGATTCTCATTTCATATATAATGCTGTGTTTTCCAAGAAGAATATTACTCCACGATTCAATTCAAGATAAGTAATAGACACATTCACCAAAGCTCAAGGCAAGCACATTTTCTCCCTTGTCACTACTGGCCTGTATATATATACATGGCGTCGTCTTCTCCCACGTTCGACTTTGGTAGGGTTTCGCCTCATGGCGAACCCTAGTAATTGTTACGGCGATTTATCGCATCTGATCCTTTCCTCTCCTCACTGCATCTTCTGTGCGTCGTCGCCGTTTTGAAAAGTCTGTTTCGTCGCAGTCTTTCCTCGTCGTCGCCATTTAACGAAACAGACTTTCCTCATCGTCTCCATTTAAAAGGTCTGCCACTCTCCTTCCGTCGTCGTCGTCGCCTTTTGTCTTCTTTCCTCGCCGCAATTCTCAGGCTTGAGCTGAAAGTCTGCCCTCTACTCGACTTGGCAGGTGTTACAGTTTCCCCTTTCGGAATTCGCTCTTTTGTCCACTACAAATTCGTTGCTCTTTCGCCGCGCCTCCCTCTTCTAGCGATGATTTCAGAAAGATCGTATGCTGCTGCCCTTGTGGGCGTCCACGCCTCAGGTACCCCTAAATCGTGCTATTTCCCTCCTTTATTTGAGTTGACGGAGGACATCATGAAACCTGGTAGGAAGAATGAGAAGTCTGTCATCTTTTTTACAGAAGTTGAATGTATTCAACTTGCTTTCTCCTGTCGTCTGAATTTGATAAGGAAATTTTTTTATTACCATCCCAAAATGAAGCTTATTAGTAAAGAATTTGAGCTACCTTGTTGGAGAGTAGAAAATTGGACTTTTAGATAAAAGACACATTCTTATTCAACTTAATAATGAAGAGGATTACACGCAATTATATGCTAAAATTGTAATCTGGATTGATAACAGAACAATAAAGATTTGAAATGGTCGGTGGATTTTGACCCACAGGTCGAACCACCAATCATTCTGGTGTGGATTCACCTCTTTATCATGAAATTTTATTATTTTACTCAAAAAGTATTGTACTCTATTGCCTCAGCTTACGGTAAGTCACTCAAAACATACATTCCTACCTTTAATTTTTCTCTTCCATCTGAAACCAAAGTATTTGCTGAAAGAAACATCACTTCAATCACTTCTGAGGAAATTTGATTAGGCACGCAACATTATGGATATTAACAAAAGTTGTGATTGAGTCTTTCCCTTCGTATTGTTCGAATTGTCGTATGTTCGACAACTCCAGTTCTCAATGTCATCATCTACACCCCCACCTCAGACCAAAGAAGCAAAGTGTTCTGCTAGAGGCAGTGATTCCATCTCTTCCTAATCTGCTTATTAACACTATTGATCATCAAAAGAATACCCCTAAAGCTGTCACTATCCTCGCAGACAATATGCCAACTATTCAGCTTCCACACAATGTTGAAGCTTCCCCGTCTTTGGAACCTCCTTTCGTGGGGGCAAGGGAGACATTTCAGATTTCACCTGCCTTAGAACCTATGATTGATGTTACAGGTGACAATATTTCTACTGTTTCACTACCGTCTCATCAAGTTGAGCAAGGTGTTAACATTACTCAGGCATGGGGTTCATGATGTGCAAAAACTACACATGTCCGGTCACCTTTGGACAAATTCACTGATCAAATGAGTCAATACTCAGATTTACACATCTAGGAGAAAAGAAAAATAATGAAGACCTACTTGAGCTCAGAAATTTGATGGATGATACTTTGGTTACTTTACGAAATGGTATGCACCTCACCAATTTGTTATATGCATATTTTTTTTTGGATTGTGTGTTGTATCGTGTGAGTTGGGTGCCTTTTAGACCCACTCATACAACCTATCTATATTTTTTTCCCTTTANTCGCCTCATGGCGAACCCTAGCAACTGTTACGGCGATTTATCGCATCTGATCCTTGCCTCTCCTCGCTGCGTCTTCTCTGTCATCATCGCCGTTTTGGAAAGTCTGTTTCGTCGCAGTCTTTCCTCATCTTCGCCATTTAAAAGGTCTGTCACTCTTCTTCCTTTGTCGTCGTCGCCTTTCGTCTTATTTCCTCGCCGCAGTTTTTCTTTCCTCGCCACAATTCTCAGGCTTGAGCTGAAAGTTTGCCCTCTGCTCGATTTGGCAGGGGTTACAGTTCCCCTTTCAGAATTCGCTCTTCTATCCACTACAAATTCGTTGCTCTTTCGCCGCGCCTCCCTCTTCTAGAGATGGTTTCAGACATATCGTATGCTACTGCCCTTGTTGGTGTCCACGCCTCAGGTACCCCTAAATCGTGCTCTCTCTCCTTTGTTTGAGTTGGCGGAGGACATCATGAAACCTGGTAGAAGTTGAATGTATTCAACTTGCTTCCTCCTGTCGTCTGAATTTGATCAAG
Source organism: Phalaenopsis hybrid cultivar (assembly GCA_002079205.1). NCBI lineage: Eukaryota > Viridiplantae > Streptophyta > Magnoliopsida > Asparagales > Orchidaceae > Phalaenopsis > Phalaenopsis hybrid cultivar. The sequence continues at coordinate 70,229 of JXCR01011356.1, read as the reverse complement.
AAATTTCTTTATGACANTCTTGCTTATAAGTCCTCTTTCATTACCCCATCATTATGTTTTGGAAGTTTTCGGGGAGATAATGTGATAATGAGTATTGAGAGAAGAAATTGGGTGCACTTTAGCTGTAAAGTGGAGTGATTTCATTGTTTTTTTATATCTGAATTAGCTGCAGTTAATGGATCATGTATTTGCTGAAGTAGTTTGTATTGGCTGTGGATTCTGTCACGTCAACCTCATAGCAGCGGGAGAAGATTCTACAGTTGTCGCAAGAGTGTTTCAACTCGTTGCGGGTTCTTCCGATAGGCCGACACTCCGACATGTTACATTGCCAGCAGTGATGGGAATTCGATGTTTTCCCAGGTTGATAGTGCAGCTAAGGACAAACGTAGTCAGAATTTGAAATTGAATATTTTAATATTTCTTATTGTAGTTGTACTTGTCTTTATCCTTTTTTATTTTGTCTGATACTCACGAGAGTGTGAGAACTGTATTGTATGTCATCTTTTGTAACTAATCTGTGATGATTTTATTCTGAATAAACTGCCCCAAATAGTTTTATCAGCAATGAGCAAGAATGTCATTTAGACAACCATAACTACCAATAAGTTATTCTGAATAAATCGCCTAAATAGCAAGTCAACTTATTCTGATAATCTGCAGATTATCATATTATCAGAATAATCATCTTATCAAATAATCAACAGCTGCCTCAAACAGACCCTAAGTAGAAAAAAAAATACAGATACAATATGTGGGAGGGCCCAAGCATGGCACCCTGTCCACACAAAAAATCACANGCCTCAGGTACCCCTAAATCGTGCTCTCTCTCCTTTGTTTGAGTTGGCGGAGGACATCATGAAACCTGGTAGGAAGAATGAGAAGTCTGTCATCTTTTTTATAGAAGTTGAATGTATTCAACTTGCTTCCTCCTGTCGTTTGAATTTGATCAGAAAATTTCTTTATTACCATCCCAAAATGAAGCTTATTAGTAAAGAATTTGAGCTACCTTGTTGGAGAGTGGAAAATTGGACTTTTAGATAGAAGACACATTTTTATTCAACTTAATAATGAAGACGATTACACATAATTATATGCTAAAAGAGTAATCTGGATTGATAACAGTACAATGAATATTTGAAATGGTCGGTGGATTTTGACCCACAGGCGGAACCACCAATCATTCCGGTTTGGATTCGCCTCCCTATCATGAAATTTTATTATTTTACTCGAAAAATATTGTATTCTATTACCTCAGCTTACGGTAAACCACTCAAAACAGACATTCCTACCTTTAATTTTTCTCGTCCATCTGAAACCAAAGTACTTATTGAAAGAAACATTACTTCAATCGCTTCTGAGGAAATTTGATTAGACCCACAATATCATGGATATTAATAAAAGGTTGTGATTGAGTCTTTCTCTTCGTATTGTTCGAATTGTCGTATGTTCGACAACTTCAGTTCTCAATTTCATCATCTACACCTCCACCTCAGACCAAGGAAGCAAAGTGCTCTGCAGAGACAGTGATTCCATCTCCTCCTAATCTGCTCCAAGTTATTGACACTATTGGTCATCAAAAGGATGCCCCTCAAGCTCACTATCCTTGCAGACAATATGTCAACTATTCAGCTTCCACACAATGTTGTAGCTTCCCTGTCTTTGGAACCTCCTTTCGTGGGGGCAAGGGAGACATTTCAGNCCGTTTGGGGGGGGCTTATTGGGGTGCAGCGGCATTCTCAAAACGTCGTCGCACGGTTTGAATTTCGCATTCGTCGTGCGATTTCCTACCGCTATCATCCGCGCGTCGTCATTTTGTTAATAGGGCCGATCGCGGGATTGTCCCCGCGTGCTGTGTTCGCTGCTCGCATTAGAGTAAACAATTCACAATTCCTCCTGTGCCCTTCTCGTCTCTGCTCTCCCTCGCCCCCTCCCTCTCTGATTTTTCTGCTTTTCACCCTCGCCGTGAACGTTACCGCGTCAAGGAGGTATTTCCCTAATGCCTAGCTTCGAAATGGTTTCCTATTATCATTCTCTACGGTGATTTGTTTTTGGATGTGGTGTTGGAAGGAATGATTCTTCTTTTTCCCATTCTATCTTATCATTCTCTGCAATTTCTGTTGTGTGTCATTATTTGACACGGGAATGTTGATTTAGGAGTCATTTAAGGTTGATTTTTTTTGTTATATACTGTGCGGCAAAGTTTTTCTATTGATCTGGAGGAGCTGGAATGGTGGTATACCAAATGTGGAATGTGTCTAATAAACATTTTTGCATTCATTTTGAAAATGTGGCTGTGAGTAATTGCGATTGTGATGGCTGCCGATAGATCTGGAAACCATAAAGTCCTCTTTCATTTTTATGTTGGAAATTTAGGTCCAAAGTGTTGTTGTAAAAGCCCTCATCTTTCATTTCTTGCTTACAAGTCCTCTTTCATTACCCCATCACTACGTTTTGGAAGTTTTCGGGGAGATTATGTGATAATGAATAATGAGAGAAGAAATTGGGTGCAGTTTAGCTGTAAAGTGGAGTGATTTCATTGTTTATTTATATCTGAATTAGCTGCAATTAATGGATCATGTATTTGCTGAAGTTGTTTGTATTGGTTATGGATCACGTCGCGTCAGCCTCATAGCAGTGGGAGGCGGTTCTATGGTTGTCGCAGGGGTGTTTCAACTCGTTGCGGTTTCTTTCGATAGGCCGACACTCCGGCATGTTACACTGCTAGCAGTGATGAAAATCCGATGTTTTCTCAGGTTGATAGTGCAGCTGAGAACAAACATAGTCACAGTTTGAAATTGAATATTTTAATATTTCTTATTGTAGTTGTACTTGTCTTTATCTTTTTTTTTTGTCTGATACTCACGAGAGTGTGAGAACTGTATTGTATGTCATCTTTTGTAACTAATCTGTGATGATGTTATTCTGAATAAGCTGCCCCAAACAGTTTTACCAGTCAGGGGCAGGAATGTCATTTAGACACCCATAACTACCAATAAGCTATTTTGAATAAGCCGTCCAAACAGCAAGCCCGCTTATTCTAATAATCTGCAGATTATTAGATTATTAGAATAATATGCTTATCAAATAATCAACAGCTACCTCAAACAGACCCTAAGTAGAAAAAAAAGATATAGATACAATGTGTGGGAGGACCCAAGCCTGACACCTTGTCCACACAAAAAAACCACAAAAGGTTTCAAAATTAGAAAAAACAGAAAATACATTAGATACTAAAATAAAAAGCCTAACAGTGCCGAAATACATAGTATCAGGTGGCTAGAGAGCAACACAATTTGCTCATGTCTCTGCCTCTAGTTTTAGGGAAGCAAGCTAATAAGTTAGTAAGATGATTGACATTGCGAGCGATAACCAATGTATCATCCAATATGTTCCTGAGTTGGAGTCGGTCTCCATTTTTCTTCTTCCTCCTGGAATAAACCTGTCATTCCTCATCCGAAGAATCAGTCTGATGGGGTGGTAGAGCTGAAGCAGAAGGAATACCAACCGTAGTGCCCACAATAGGTTCTAGTATTTGTGAAGTATGAGTTGCCTCTACACCGTATACTTCCTAAAGAAGTAGAGCTACGAGACTCCTGATTATCAGTCTGAACACTATCATTTATAGGTAATAGTCCATCAGTATTGTTTTCTGTGGGATTTGAAGGTGTAAACATCACATCACTCGCAGTAACAGTAACGGCAGGGGCAATAAAATCAAAGACCAAAATCTGTCCTGTGGTAGCTTTCTCTCTAGATGATACAGATATATCCTTAAAACCATCCTTATTCACTTGATCTTTAGATTTCAAATTAGGGTGAAGCTTATGACATTTATCAAAAGTATGCCCAAATATCTTACAATGAGAACAATAAAAATGTTTATGCTCCATGACGATTTGTTGTCAATATCCATTATGCATTGTGTCCAACAAAACTTCAGTAACATCAGACAAAGTAATATCTTTTTCCATAAGTATTTTGGTCACAGAAGGTCTGGTAAGGTTGAAAGAGGGTAGATCTAGCTTTCATAGGGTCCCCAAGTATGACACCAATAGAGTACAGAACCTGATGATGAAAAAAATGCAGCTTGAGACCATACCGATAAAGTAGGAGGTTCATGATTGATATTTTTTAGAGAAAATACGAGTATAGTCTTCAGACATGGTTAACTGAATCAAAACATGTCTCCAATCCATAAGCCTCACTTTCCACTTTCCTGCTAATTTGAGATCATCAAAACTTTTCCTGATAACTTCCATCGCTGGATGTCCCCACTGAAATTTACCAACAATAGCAAATTTGAATTTGTCAGTCAAAGTTAAAATTTCTGACTCAGAGAAAAATAGTGTTGTCTTCCCACTCTTCTTGTTTGCATTCTTAATAAAGGGACAGTCACCTGTACCATCACGATTCTCCTTATAACTTGAGGGGAAGACAACCGTCGTCTCCCCCTAAGAATGACCCACAATGTGGGCAAAAAGGTTTTACCGGGCTCAATCGAAAAAAGAGGAAGCTTCATCGCAACAAAGAAAAGCCCTGCATGTCAGGCAAGGGCAAAAAAAGACGAGCCGAGGAGAAACTGCGCAGAACACGAACCATAGATGTCGAACGTAGCGGCAATCTCATCAAACCACAACTAGACGAGGTAGAAGACGAACCACAGAAATGGCACGGAGGAAATGACGAAACCGCAGAAGATGAAAGACGTCGCGGTTTCGTCGCTAAGCGCGAAGGAGACGACGACGAAACCGAAGCCTTGTGTCGTTAGGCGTGAAGGAGGAGACGACGACAAAACCGAAGCCTTGCGTCGCTGGGCGTGAAGTATGAGACGACGATCGTAGAGGAGATTGACGAGCGCGAGCAAGCGTCAGTGGAGGGCCTGAGATTCGACGTCTTGCCCTAGTCGTTTGAAGGGAGGATGCGAGTAGCTTCGTGCGTGAAGGTGGAGACCGATTGAGCCTTGAAGCGAAGAACTGACCCAAGAAAATCATATCCCAAGGAAGGGAGGATATATATATATATATGGGGAAAGAAAAACGATGGCTCCATACGCGTTAATTAAAAGAAAAGGTACAGAATTAGGAGGGGGGATACCCGTCAATGAAAACAAAAAAAATACATTTGACTCACCCCTAGGGGTTCCTCTCCCCCAGTATAACTCACACAAAAAGAAAACTCCAAAAATACAGGTATAACCAAAACCAATGAACAAAAACCCAAAAAATAAGTAAACCTGTGTTCAAGTGTAACTTGAAATGTAAAAGAGAAAAAATGATGTACAAAAAGTGTCTTCAAATTGGTTGAGTTCTCCAAAAGCATTCCTCAAGCAGCCAAAAATCCGTTTGAGTAACTGGAGCGTAGAGCAGTGAGACAGAAACGGTGAGAATGAAAAAAGAAACAGGGACAAAAAACAGGGAGACAGAAAACCAACCCTGCAACAAAAACATGGAAACCTGCCAAGCATAATAAATCTCGCAAAAGGAAGAAGCTTAATATCGAACATAAGGCAGGTTCAAGTTATCCCCAAATAGGAGGCGTCTGAGAGGAGCAGGGGAGTAAATACTGACGTGGCAGACCTCCCCTGCGTGCTTGACTAACCAATCAGCAGAGGAGTTGCCCTCTCTATGAATGAATTTCCAAATTACCTCAAGATGCCTTTCAACCATAAATGTTAAAATACGTTTAAAAATACAAAATATATTCCATAGAGGAGGAGAGATACACAAAAGAATGTCATAGAGCAATTTAGAATCAGTTTCCACCTCAATTTTTTTAAAATTGAAAACAGCAACGCCACCGTTAATGCCAGAAAAACCCTCCAGTATTTTGTGGCCAATGGATTATCAGCCACAACAGAAGGTGAAATAACAGAGACACCTACCCTCAAAATCTCTAAACATGCCCCCAACCGCAACATAATCTGGATGCCAGCAACCATCCACATTAATTTTAACATAGCCCGGAGAAGGGGGAGCCCACCTAATGAGCCGGGGGGAACTTAAATTTGGAGCATCGATAGAACCGACCTTTAGAGCCTTATTGTAGTAAGCAAACACATAAGCAACAATCATAGAAGCAGTTGGTGGGGAAGTATTGTATTTAAAACTGTTTCTGGAGGTCCATAAAAACCAGAGGACCAATAAAGGGAGGGGAAACCCCTCTTTTTTATCATCAAAATCCTTCCATTGCCACAAAAAATTGCTTAAAGTGCCCCTATGTAACCAAGGAATACCGAAATGTGAGCCAAGCATATTCCAAGCATTTAAAGAAAAAGCACATTCAAAGAAAATGTGCCTCGTATCTTCCTCCTCAATCTTGCACATATGACATCTGGAGGTCAATTTTAGGTCTTTCAACTTAAGGATGTCATCAATAGGTATTAAAGAAGTGAGGTAGTGCCAAAGGAAAAAGGATATAGAGGGAGATAAAAATTTATGCCAAATTCATTTTCCCCATAACCAATCATGGTGAGAGTGTAAAGTGCTATAAATAAGCTTGCAAACCGATTGAGAGTTGTTCCTTTTCCACATGGGGAGATCCTTTCGAGATGGAGTAATAGGAATAGTGATAATTTTCTTAGCATTTTGCTCCCCCACAATAGAACACAATTTGGAAAAATCCAAGTTATCTTGAGTAAAGAAATCAGAAACCAATAAGAAATTAGTATGAGGTGGGTGAGAGTGTTTAGAGAGATGTGACAATCCCCAATTATCATTCCAGAAGGAGATACTACCATCACCTATGTCCCAAAACATGAAATCATTAGCAGTAGTTCTAGCATTAACGACAACTTTCCAAATACGGGAATCACTAACCTTCCACTTAACCTGAGAAGGATGAGTTTGAGCACCATATTTCTGATGCATACAGGAAGCTCATAGAGATGAGTTTAATATAAATTTAAACCAAAGTTTGCAAATGTTTATTTCCACAGTATGTTTCAAAGCTTTAAAACCAAACCCGCCAGCCCTCTTAGGCTTACAAACCTTATGCCAAGTTCCCCAAATTTTCCTTGCACCATTCCCCACGCAAATGAATTTATTAAAAAGCCTCTCCATAATATTGATAACACTTTTTAATTAAACACCTGCAAAACATATAGTGAAATACTCTGAAGAACACTAGAGAGCAAAGAAATCCTGTCCCCAGTAGAAAGAAAAACATTTCTCCAATCATTAATTTTGCGTTTGATTTTATCAATAATGTCATTCATATGAATTTGTTGCCTCCTTCCCCTAATCAAATTGACCCCAATATATTTGAGAGGAATAGAGGCATGATGAAAGCTAGTATATGCAACCCCCCAATGAATAAGGTGTTGCTTTACTTGCCAAAAAATATCTGACATTTGTCACAGATTAGTAGGAGTCCACAACAATTCTGGAAATCCTTTAAGAGCCTCATCACTTGTTTTATGGCAAGTTTAGATACATTAGCAAAAATAATCACATCATCAGCATAAGCAAGATGTGAAACCATCATTTTGGCCTAGTGGGAAAACTGTGCGAGGGTGTAATAGCTGGAAATGATTGAGCATCCTCGATAAATAATNATAAATAAGCATTGTTGTTCAATGAATAATATCACCAATACTCTCCCCATAACACAACTGCAAAATCGATCATGTTCAGCTATGAAAGTAACGCTATTAAGAACTTTTTTCTTGCTACTGGATGTCTAAACACCTATAAGCTAAAAATATTTCACAAGTAGTCCAGTGATTATGGTTTACTCAGTGCACCAAAGTGCTCAAATTACGAACAGTCCACAAGAGCAATTCATTTTAATCAACATCTCGATAGTAATAAACGAATCAATTCGTACAGTTATTAGGACTGATTTGATTTGCGGTTAGAAAAAGCCACTAACGCAACTTAGCTATATAAACTGTCTATCAATTAAAAAAAAAATTCAAAGTTTTCGATAAAAACAAAAGTATCCACCAAGTTAAGAAAAACACATAAACAGAAAGACGCCTAGCCAGGTTCCAGATCTCTACTTCCCTTTCATGCCAAAAAAATAAGCCCTATAATATATGAGGGACCAAATATATTTCTTGATTTAATTCAAAATAGTAAAAAGAACACTGGATCATGTTATCTTACCGGTATGAACTTCTGAGTTAGCAGCAGCGGTTGCATCAACAATAACAGAAACAGGTTCATAGTTTAATGCTACAGCATCAAAGACAGTTTGGCGGATGCAGTTTGGCGTTTGAACCCCTAAACAACACAGAAATTGACAATTTAATGTCTAGTTTCATCTACATATGTATAAAATATGAAGCACAGCACAACATGGAGGATTTTTTGTTAAATATTTTCTTTTCTAAAAAAATAATGAAATGAAACCACATATAAAAAGTATGAAAACATCATATCCCTGCCATAGTTTTTATTTAATATACAAGTTTTACTTACCAACAACAACTAAGCTCTTGATTCCCAAACTTCGAAGAAGAGAATTCAAATGTGTGTCAAAGAATGCACTAAAGCGGGTCTTTACCAACTTATACTCCCCTTCGACAGGCGTAAGCCCATCAACTAAGTCGGCACCTTTCGAGCCTCTCATGGTCGGTCCTTCGCCATTAGCATAGAGATGCCTCCTGAACTGCTCAACATCTCTCCCATAGGGGTCATGTTCCCTGACAACCTAAATTGAATATTAACAAACTTAAGCAAGAAACTCCCCCAAAATTATTCAATTTAATCCACTAAAAATTTTTCAAAATAAAGATACAATTAAATACAAGAGCATGTTAATATATAGTATACTAAACAGCTAAATCAACTTTATCAAAGAAGAAACAAAATGATGCAAAGGTAAAGAACACTGTTGTTATTTGCTCATTTCTAAAACAGGTTAACATTCTTAGCTGCTATACTCACAAGCAACTAAATAAACAAATTTTCTATAAATGCCATATCTTCAGATTACTGGTGTTAACAGGATCATGCAGTTTAAAATATAGAAAGACTTACATGCAAACCACTCCATTCTTATGTATTTACATTTTTAGAAAATATATAATAACCCCAAAAAACTAGACAAACAGAAAGTAATAAAAGCTATTAAATTAAACAAGCTTACGAGTAAAAACCATGCCAAAAAGTACTTTTGAATTTCTCCTTTAATCAACAGTCAGCAATTCCAGTTTTGATTCCCTTTGAGGAAGATCAATCATCCAGCCTACTAAAAGTTTCTAAAATCCTTATGCCGTCCCTTGACTAAGACTAGAAAAAATTTTAGGAAGATCTACACGCACACCACTCAATTCCTATGCATTTACATATCAAGCACCTACGCTTCAAATTTTACATACGTACCACCTTGCCTATGCAAGAAAATGTGTAGTTCACTTTTCAAAGTTAAAATGGTAATATTTTTTATGTGATATGAGAGATTTAGGTGGTATAAATCTAAGTAGTAAAGTTTAGGTGTTAGATATGTAAGAACATAGGATTTGGGTGGCATGCATGTAATGTTTTTGCCTGCATTCCATTGCTCGCCCTACAAAAAAATCTTGTCGACCCAATTGAAAAAGAAATTCCTCGAGGAGACACTAGCACATTCTATAGGGCACATTTGGTGTGTGATCTACATTAAAATTTTAAATTTAAATCTAATCATTTACTAAGAATTCAATAACTGTATTCAAGGATATTAACTATTTGAGTTCTCACTTCAAAGTAGTCAGATCAAACTATCCAGATTAACCAACTCTGAGCATTCAAAATTCACGGTCAATCCACACACACTTGATCCCAACAACCACACCGACCTCATCCAGTTTGAATCAGGAATACCTCTAGAATCATTACCTCGAGCACACAATTTCATTTTTCAAACTAACCATACTCCAGAAAAAAAAAGAATATATTTTAAACTTGGTTAATGTCTAGAAAAACAGGAGCTATCAGGAGCATGCCAAGATGAAGAATAGGAAGAAGATAAAGATTATAGGAAAGGAGAAGAGGGAAATCAAAGAACAAAATAGAAGTTGGAGAAGAGAATTATTGAAGAAGAGAGATAAAGAGACGAGGGAATCAATATTCAATTCAATAATAATCAAGTTCTTTTTCAATACAAAATCATTGCCTTTTAAATAAATTTTAGATCTTACAATGCTTTTATAAAAAACAAAAGGCATTAATTATTACGAACATAACATACAAACACACACACATAAACTTATAAATTAATATGAAGACTCCTAAGAATTGGAAGTTGTCCATGATGCTGGATAAAGCAGAACAAATTCAACCATAACTTTATAATCAGCGTGAGATGATGCAAGTTGCTCAATGCAAGCCTCCAGAGATTCTGGTTAGAATGAAGGCGAAAGGAAAAACATCCATCCTAACATCTAACATACCGATATGAAATTAATTATCGGGGCATTTACATACATACCACACAATTCTAATGTATTCACATATCTAACATACAAACATCCATATTTACAAGCATTGCACTTAAATCTTTAATATCACATCTAAAATACCACTTTGAACTACTCTTTAAAAGTAAAATTGACCTTTTCATGTATAGGATTATGACATCAAAATGTCATTAGATGTTAGATATGTAATTATATAAGAATTGAGAAGTATGTATGTGAATTTCCCTAAATTATCACAACTCATGTCATAGCTGATGGTAGTACAAATTTATGGCAGGCTCTGAATAAAGATAACCAGAGAATTATGACAAGTGCAAGCAGTGGGTAATGATCCTTGATATGAATTGGAGGATAAAGCCTTGGGATGGTGGGTCTATGATGGAAGAGAAAGTATGAAAAGATGACAGCATTATGGCATTGGTGACATCTAAAGTGATTATAAAGCAATCTCTTCTCAAGTGCAAATATCAGTGTCGAAGCTTTTAGCTCAAGCTTAAGCACAATCATAATCAATTCGCCAACCGCCAACTCCATGGGACACTCATTTAATTTTGAACTTGTGGAAGTGTTTATTTAGGCTTAATGTTGCAATCATATTCCTTTTATGTCAGCATTCTTTGAAGCTATCGAGTGTTTACACGATTTCTTCAAGCAGAGATTGGACTTCTTCAATGTTTATTGAAGATGTTGAAGTAAATATGAATCATGTTTGTGAAACTCAAAATACTGTTTACAATTGGTTTGAGGTGAATTATATTATATATTGGTATATTGAATTTATTGATCATAATATTCATTATGATCAGTATAAAAAAAATTGTTCTGAGCCAAATATAAAGACACAGATGATGAGGCTTAATATGTACACATTGATGATATGAAGTAAAAAGTATATCAACAATAATGATATTCATCATAATCATATTTCTACTACTAATGATAAAAATTCAAAATCATTCAAGAGAGAAGTTCACGGATGATGTGATTGAACCATGAGCAAAAAGTTGCAAATACAAAACTCTACATGTCCAAAGAAGGACCGTCAAAGAAGGCTTGAGGAGAACAACAATTACATTAAAAAAGGCTGATCTTGTGCACAAAGAAGCACCACGGTGCATTGGCGTGATGAAAGGGGTGTATCGAAAGGAAGGCAAGGTAGCAATATCTCTTGTGTTGTAAGAAGATTGAAGCATTGTCTAATCATAAACATGACCAAAGACTTCAAAAACTTTGGCTTGGTTAGGTCCAATGGATGAAGTTACAATCATATGTGTGTTGCAAGCAAAGATGGGTAGGCTAGAATGTAAGTGGAGACGCCTGTTATTGGAATATAAATGCTAGAAGGTTACGTATGACGCATGGTGGGATAGAGCCACTGCGTGCTAAGCGATAGTCAAGTGGGACACAGAGTTTAGTTATTGCACACAAGCAATGGGTGCTTTTTGTGCGAGGAGAGTGAAGCAATTGCAACTGGAGAACCAACGTGATATGTTGCAAAGCTCAAGAGCAAGATTTAGAGAGATAAGAAGGCGGCTAGGATAGAAGTGGGATCGGGATGGATCAAGATAGTATGAGGCAAACATTAGTGTTTGATACAATTCAGTGTCATGGATAATGACGACGCATGAGTTGAGTAGTACAAAAGATGGAAGAGGGTAAAGCAAAGAAACTTTGGGTAGCTAGAAGTCACAAAAGTATAATTCATGGGAGGAGCGGGCAAGGTATAGTTACAAAAGGAGGTGCATGGTGGAAGAGACGGGAGAATTTTTTTAGAAATCGAAATTAAGAAAAAAATGAAATTAAGATTTCAACATTTTTATGAAAACAGTTTAAAAATCGATAATGTTTGTGGTTGGACCAGCAACAATATCGATCCACTTAATTTTAAAATAAATGTCGTTGGAGAATTGCTAATGTCGCCACTCAGGACCAGCAACAAACATTAATTTTTTTTAATTCTACAAAAAGGCTTAAGATGACTCATTCCACATATCTTCTCATCCCTTATTTCATTTGCTTGCAAACTCGTGAAGAAATATTTCGTATTGGTCTTTTTGATCATGTTTGTCATCAAAATCTTTAAAAAACTTGCCTCGATCAAAAAGAAAAGCTCCTCTTCTTTTTTTTTTTTTTGTATTTTGTGGGTGTTGTTGGAAAATAGAACTAATTGTTAGAGAAAAAAAATTTCTTGCACTTTTTTTTGTAATATATACAAATAAATGAATTTATTTTTTATTTAGAAACTAGATTATGTATAACTTTTAGCTATCTGGGTATGTCTTAAAAAAATATTTGATAAGCTAATCAAATTAAGAAATAATAAAATTAATATTACATATATAAATATCTGTGTACGTGTGTGTGCATGCGAGCGCGCGCGCGCGTGTGTGTGTCTATAGCGACGACTGGCTCTGCTAGTGTTTGGGCGATATGTTGGCAACTGTAGACAAAGATTTGCTGAGGTAATTGCGGGAAGTGTTGAGAAGGTCACAAAAACACCGGTGGTTCCTCAGACATACCACGATTCTTTACTGGGAGGCGGTGATCAACCATTCATAAGGAGGGCAGGGAAGAAAGCAGGAAAACCTGCCATATTTTTATCTGAGAATGACAATGCAAGCTTGGCCTCTTTGGTTGGCACTGGTGGGAAAGTTCCTCTATGGTCATCCCAAACTAGATATTATCCCGAAAGAGTTTGATCCTCTAAAGTTGGCAGGTAGCTGAAAAATAGGTTTGTTGGATGGCAGCCATATTATTATTCTTTTAACAAGAGAGGAAAATTATGTAAGATTGTTTGCAAGGAAAATGATGAGGATTGATGACAGGGCTATGAAGCTTATTAAATAGTCAGTGGACTTTGATCCACAGACAAAGCATCCGATTGTGTCGGTATGGATTTGATTCCCTAGTTTAAAAGTGCACTTAACTAATTATGAAATATTGTTTTTTATTGCTGTGATATATGGGAGACCTTTGAAGATGGACTCTCCCACATTCAACTTAACAAGGCCATCTACGGCGCGTGTTCTGGTAGAAAGGGACATCACTCAAGTTGTGATTGAAGAAGTGTGGATTGGGTTCGCCCATAACATGTATTGGCAAAATGTCATCATTGAGCAACGTCCTCTATATTGTTCCAATTGTCGTATGCTTGAACTTTCTTCTGACAATTGTTACATTCTTTATCCTGAGCTCAAAATTGATGTTAGACAGGTTGGAAAAGAGGTGATGAAAGATCATGAGAATGTGCCTAGGGAGAGATTGGAGGAGAATATTTTGGTAGGTGGGGCCACGGTGGGGGAGGGGGAATCTCATGGTGAGGGATTGTTGGAGGTGGAGAAGGCTGGGGTTAAAGATTCTTTTGTGGAAGAGGGAGTAGGGGTGGATGTGGGTTCTTTCGATATTACTACATATAAAAATCTCTACATATTTATATTCATAAGATTAAATATTATTCATCTTCACAACTTCATATATATATATATATATATATATAT
>JXCR01011356.1:6725-30558 GCA_002079205.1 Phalaenopsis hybrid cultivar | reverse complement strand
AAAAAAAAAAAAAAAAAAAAAAAAAAAAAAAAAAAAAAAAAAAAAAAAAAAAAAAAAACCTTCAATGCTTGGTGCAACATGGGATAGTTATTGTGTTAACATGTTAGCCACTAGCTTATGTGGACTCAATGTTGAAGCTGTAGCCAAAATTATATTTAGTAATTTCTTTATAAATTGTGTTTTTGTGTTTTGTAATATCAAAAAGAAAAAAAATAAATAAACAAAGAAAGAGTTGATGAGTTGGGGAAAAAAGAGTTAATGAGTTGGGACCGTTTTGTGCCATTTGACAAATCATTGCAATCAATATAGTGTAAATACCGTCTTTTATGTCACGACCTATTTTCTTTTCATGTTTAGTTTAATATGAGATATAATAGGGGTGAATAATTCTGACAAACATAACTTCTAATAAAATCTTTTTAAATTTTACTTATTAGGATCGAGTGAGTAGAAAATTTGTTTGTCTTGATCATCATAAAATATGTACTATACCTAAAATTTTCTTAACATGCATGATAATCATTAATATGGAAATGTGTATAATTTAAATCATTAAAATGAATTATAAAACTTCTAATAAACTTTATTGATAATTAGTAAATATCAAAAGTTTTTAATTTAATAATGTACATCTCGTATGATACATCTAAAATTGTACACTCAAAACTCTTTAAGTAAAAAATTGTGTTATCTCACCAAGACCTAAATTTTTTCCTTGTATGAAATAATATTCATCATAAGATTTGATGGTCGACCCCATTTAGTGGAATAAAGGTTCGTTGTTGTTGTTGTTGTTGTTGTTCTTGTTCTTGTTGTATAAAATTTGATGAACTAAAAGCTTAGTGAAAAATAATTTTAATATATCAAACTGCAATAATGAGAAATGTCTCTAGTGATCTGATACTCTCTGAAACCAAAATTAGCGAACAAACAATAACGAAAAGACAATAGACAGGTAGAAAAAAACTCAAACGAGGGTTGCTTTTACGAAAATCAAAGGAAAACAAGCAAGATAGAATGATCTTCTACTTTTCGAGAGATAGATCGTCTCTCTCATAATCATAGAATTTGCTAGAAACACCATAAGAAGAAAAGAAAGCAGCAACCAACAAAACATGCATAAAAAAACAAGTCCTATTTTATTCCCCTTAATATAATCCTCCCACAACACCTCAAACATTCTCCCTAAACTCCTCCAATTTCTCCTTATGGCATACGTGATTAATTCTCTCGTGGACCCCCTCCTGTTCCCTGGCTTCTTCAGTCGTTGGATCCTCCGGAGGTTGAGCTGTTTGACTCCTGGATGAGACCAACGGGCTGCTGTCCTGTTACTCGACCGGTCCCACCCGGACCAGTTGAGTTTCAGGTGTAACAATAAACTTCTCCCAAAGAAGCACCTTGTCCTCAAGATGAAATGACGGGAATTGCCTTCGGATCACCTTACAAGTTCCCATGTTGCTTCATACTCGGGCAGACCACTTAATCAGTACCTCCTTTTTTTCCCGCTTCTTCGCGCGCTCCTTCAACCACTAAGGGTTCCAAGCTCACTTTCATATTCTCTGTCATCATCAAGGGTAGTGAAAACAAGGGTGTATGATCTTTGATTGCACGTCTTAGTCGTAAAACATGGAAGATTAGATGGAATGCTGACGATGACCATCCCTCCTAAGCGTTTTTTCACCTCCTAAGGTCCAAAATATTGTGGTGAAAGTTCTCGTTCCTCTGCCTGGCCAATGTTTTCTGCCTGTAGGGTCTCAGCTTCAAGTAAGTCATGTCCCCTAGTTCGAACCACACCTCTCTCCTCTGTCTATCAGCATTTATTTTCATGATTTGTTGAGCTCTCAGTAGATGCTCCTTGAGCTCTACCAATATTCTGTCCCTCTCCTCCAAGTTGTAATCGACATTTGACACCGGTGTAGTACTATGCCCATTATGTATCAGGTGGGTGGATCCCGCCCATACAAAATCTTGAAAGCAGTGATTTTCACTACAGTATGGTATGAAATATTATACTAGTATTCGACCCACACAACTCACTTGATCCACAGCTTCGACCCATTTGATCCTAAGCATTGTAGGTATGTTACCTCACTCCTATTGACCGCCTCCATCAAGTCGTCGGTCTGAGGATGATATGTTGTACTTTTCTTGAGAGTTGTTCCTTGTAACTTGAACAACTCCTTTTAGAATTGGTTGAGGAACACCTTGACATGTCGAATACAATCGATTACGGCACTCCATGCAAATGAACCACTTCTTGTATTAACACCGTAGCGACTGAACCACTTCTTGTATTAACACCGTAGCGACTGAATCACTTATTGTATTAACACCGTAGCGACTGCTCAAAAAATGTTCGAAGGCCTGTGTCAAGGCTTCCTCCTGCTTCAAATTGTCATTTTTTAGCTGCTCTGTCAGTGGTCATGCTATTGTGTCGTTACCACTTCACAAATTTTTGGTAGTGTCCAGTAAGGCCTAGGAATCCCCTAACTCCTTCAAGCTCCTAGGTAAAGGCTAGTTCATCATAGCCTCAATCTTGGATGGGTCTGCTGCTACTCCTACTCTAGTCACCACAAGTCGAAAGTGCTTCATTTGTAGCTGTGCAAAGGAACATTTTTTCAAATTGGCGTACCACTAGTGCTCACTCAACTTCTCCAGAACTACCCTCAGGTGCTTCGCATGCTCATTCTTTGTATGATTGTAGAACAGAATGTCATTGAAGAAGACCATAAAAAACAACCTGAGGTAAGGTTGAAAAACTTTATTCATGAGGGATTGAAATGTGTCGGGGCCAAACGACATTACCAAGAAATCGTAATATCCTTCATTTGTCTTAAACATTTTCTTGTGCACATCCGTTGGATTCGTCATGATCTGGTGGTACCCTGACTTAAGATCGTTTCTTGAGAAAATGACTGTCCCATAAAGCTCATCTGACAACTCTTAAATCACAAGAATAGGAAACTTATCCAACATCATCTCCTTGTTTAATGCCCGGTAGCTCACGCAGAACTTCCAGCTATCATCTTTTTTCTTCACCAACAGGACTGGACTAGAGTAGGGGCTCACATTATGTCTGATGATCCTAGCCTCTAGCATCTCTTAGATCAAGTTCTCTATCTCATGCTTATGAATCTGAGAATACCAGTATGGTATGATACTGATAAGGGCGACGCCCTCCTTTAATGTAATTGCGTACTCGTGCTCCCTTGGGAGTGGTAACCCACTGGGCTGCTGAAAGATGTCTGTAAATGCTATAGGAGCTATTGGACCCTTCTGGGGAACTTTGCTAACTCGTGATCTCAGACCTCCTTAATGCTATGTAATTCCACCAAGTAGTCCATCCCTGCTCCCCGTATGAACTTGACCATGGTTTTGAGCGATATCATGGTTTTGCTTAAGCTAGCATCACCTTCCTACCCTTCGCTTGGAACTCCATCATTAGGGATTTCCAGTCCACCTTCATCTCCTCAAGGTTCTGTAGCCACTTCATCCACAGAATCACATATGTGCTGCCCAAGTCCAAGGGAAGGAAGTGTTGGCCATGTAATATCATAACCAACCCATTACAAATTCCCCAACTTTTCTTCACCTTTCTTGTCACCAACTTCAACCCTAATTGATCCACGACCTGATTTGAGATAAAGTTATGTGGCCCCACTATTCACCAACACTACAATCGGCTGTCCCCTGACCCGCCCTCTCACTTTCACGGTGTGTTTCGGAGTAAATCCCACCATTGAATTAAGGGACACCTCCGCTACATCCAAGTGCAGATGCTCCTACACCACATCTTCTTCTGATTCCTCACCCTCTGCCTTTTCTTAAACTAAAAGGATTTGAAGGGTGCACTCCTTGCAATGGTAGCTTGGAGCATATTTCTCGTCACAATGGTAACATAATTCTTTTGCTCTTTTATCTTGTACTTCTGCCGGTGAGGCGGATGGGCTCTCGTATTTTTCTCCTTCGGCGCCTCTTTTTGAAATGACATTGTCTGGGTCCTCCATGTTGTGGCTGTCAAAGTGCTCTTGTAGAATCCTCTTGTGTTGATGCTTTTGCTAGACTTTATCACATGTTTCTTGTTCTCCATCATTTGTGCGAGCTCCTTCATTTATCTCAATCCACGCGACCTCAATGGTCAGATGGTTGCTCGTATGTCGGGCTTCAGGCCTTGTAAGAAGTTTTCTTTCAATCCTGTTGTAGAAATACCTCTCAACCCCTCTGACAAGAGCTTGAACTTCTTGTATTCCGTAATTGTTCCCTTCTGAGTCAGAGCATAGAATTACTCGTGTAGGTCTCCTTAAACTCCTCCCACAAGTGCATCATCAGAAACATTGCCTCCATCCACTAAAGCCACAATAGAGCCTTTCTCTTCAAACATAATTTTGCTGCCATGAGCTTTTCTTCCTCAGTTAACACATTTACTGTAAAGCATCGCTCCACTCGATACATCCACCCGTGTGAATCTTCTGCTTCGAAGATTGGCATCTTCAATTTTCTGACTCTTGCATCTTCACCCCAACTTCTTCTTCCTCCAGTATTTCCCCCCATGTGTCTAGGGTGAAACTCCCTCCTCTGGTCATAGTCATACCCCACTCACGATTTCCTCCTTCCTCCATACTCTTCCGAGCCCCTTGTTCCATCCCTCCAATTTTTGGCCCAGTCCCCTCCATCGGAAGTCTCCACTACCGCTCATTTCGGAGTCATAAGGGGGACTCTCTTAGTGGTAGATGATGTCCTCCTCATTATCCTCTCGTTCAATCTCCTTCCCTTTGACCTGATCAACCCTTGGTTAGGGTCTGCAACTGGAATGGTTGGCATGGCTTTGGACTGCTTCTCCATGAGCTTCCTCATCATCTCTCGCATTTCTCCAATGCTCTCGAATCCGTCTTCCATTCTATGGAAGAAAATCAGTCCTTATTGGTGGAGAACATCTCTTCCATTCCCGATCTGATTTGCCCAACTTCTTAATCCGTCTTCCAGAACCAAATTTAGCGAGCAAACAACAATGAAATGACAATAGATAGGTGGAAAAAACTCGAACGAGGGCTGCTCTTACTAAAATCAAAGAAAAATAAGCAAGATATAATGATGATCTACTTTTCGAGAGGTAGATCGTCTCTCTTACAGGCCTAGACGTCGCTAGGAACACCACAAGAAGAGCAGAATGCAACAGCCAATAAAACATGCATAAAAATAATAAACCCTATGTTACTCCCCTAACATAATCCTCCCACAGTACTTCAAACTTTGCCCTCAAGCTCCTCTAACTTATCCTCAGGGTCATGAACTCCTATTCGTTGGCTTCTTCAGTCATTGGATCCTCCAGATGATGAGCCATTCGGCTCTTGGATGAGACGGGCGGGCT
This sequence comes from Phalaenopsis hybrid cultivar, assembly GCA_002079205.1. NCBI lineage: Eukaryota > Viridiplantae > Streptophyta > Magnoliopsida > Asparagales > Orchidaceae > Phalaenopsis > Phalaenopsis hybrid cultivar. The sequence goes on along the minus strand of JXCR01011356.1, from coordinate 25,190 downwards.
GCTTGCCTGTTGTTGGACCGGTCTTGCCTGGACCTGTTGAGTTATGGGTGTAACATGATCTTTTGAATAAACATGAGTATTAATTTTCATACTTATGGTTAGTTTGGTGTAGAAGATTTAAATCAGTATATGCTTTGGTGTCTAATTATAATAAAGAAGCATAAATATTTGCAAGAAAATGAAGTGACTTTTAAGTGTCAAATTATTTAATGCACTTAATTAGTCAGATACTGGTGTCTAATTGGTAGCTTCATATTCATTTTGTATTCTTATATATAGTATTCATAATCTTAGAAGTGTCAGATAATATATGTATGGGCTTTGACATATTTATATAATTTGTTTGTTATCTAGCCTATTAGTAATGATAATCAATGGTAGTATTTGAACTTAATTCAACGTAAAAGTTATCAACAGCCTGTCGATCAAAGGTTGGACCATCTCAACTTTTCAGTGTCGAGAATCGAAAACCTTTTTAGCTTCTCGTTAATATTTTTCTTTATTCTTGTGCAGGTCATCATCATGATTTACCATCCTGTCCACGATATCATACCTTTAAAATACTCAGCATTTTGTATTAACATTCACCGAAGTTAAAGCATTATACATAAAAGCCAACGTCTGTGTACTTAATTATGCACATATTTTATTAAACAACATTAAGAGTTTGTAAACAAAAACATCATGAAATTATTTGAGTGATTGCATAAAATACAGTAATAGGTTTGTTGGTATCAATTATCTTCAAGTGCTGCTGATGACATGCCCAATTGAAAGAAAACGTACAAACATGTGTGTTTGTGTGACAATTCAATATGGTTTCATGAATAATTTGCTTCCTGTTTTAGAGATAGAGTATCACATCATAGTTATAGAATCCTTCTCAAAATCGATTTTCTGTTCTCTATCTTTCAGAAGTCTTGTTCTTTATAAATAACCTAATAACAGCCTCTTTTTTTTTTTCAAATTATAACAATTTCGTAATTAAAAACAAAATTTATACTCAAAATTACCTCAGAATTATATTTTTACCTTGAAAGGATTTCTTCTTGTTCAAGCCTTTAAGTTTATTTACCTTAACCCAACTCAATTCATGAAAAGGAATACAAGAAATAAGATTCTTGCTCTAGCTTCTTTCCTCATTTCTTCATTTTCTTCTTTCTTTCTTTATTCTTCTTCTTCAATATTTTCCTTAATGACTTGCTCCTTTAGGTTCTCAACTTCGGCTTGTAGATGGTTTACATGAATTAGGGAATATATGAATTGGCAGTACTTTAGGCTTAAACATACATATGCAAGTAATAGATTTGGAATAATATTAAATTTCTTGAGTGTCACATTCTGATCGGGAGCTTAGAATTTCCAACTTGGGAACAGGCGTTTGGATGTTTAAAGTACACAAGTTATGCATACATTGGACAAACCATAATAACAGCCAATCATAAAATAACTATTAAACCACAAAGTATGTGAAACATCATCCAAACAAACATTTAAAGATATTCAATGTATCACAATACTAAGAAATAAAAGAAACATAGACATAATACTATATGATATCTATTCTTAGTTGATCCGTTTTTCTCATAGGCATACTCCCTCATGTTAGTCATTTTAATTCAGTATAGCTTTTACTAGAAGAAACATTTAAACAATAGAATAAATTTAAAGATAAATTAACGAATAATTACAATTCTACTATATACTAAGCATTTATGTGTATACTCAATTATTTATGTAGTGCAAAATGATAAAACAGTTAAATTTTCCATTTTATTAAAATTGAGTATTGGAACTTTGATTTTACTAATTATAGGAAGAATTGAAGAACCACCGCATCCAGAAACGAGTTTATGAGTTAATCTCTAAAGCAGCTGCTTCTCCACTTTCTCATTCTCCTACAGAGCAAAGGGAACTCCACTTTGTGTTCTTCAGGAAGCCTGATAGTTTCTTGCCTTCAGAGAATGGCTGCACAGTTGGTGCTGTACGCCTTGAAAGAACGAGTTTGAAAGGTAAACTGCGAAATTTAATTTGTAAAGGCTATTTCTTATAATTATTAACATATTGTTGATTTCATAGAAAATGGCACTTTTGGCAAACGGTTAGCGGTTGGTACAGGGGAATTCGAAGATATAACCTGCGGGTAAATGATACACATTCTTGTCTAACTAGTCAGCCGTAGAATCTTTAGCTTTCCTAATTTGCATTATTATTTGCTAGATTATCAAAACAAGTTAATTTCTAATTTTGTATGTAGACTTGTACTGAAAAGCATAGGTTACAAGTCTTTACCAATTGATGGGCTGCCTTTTGATTTTCATAAAGGTAAGTTCTCTCCCATGTACCTATTGACTTCTTGCACTTAATGTATGAGAAATTCCACTTCCTCAATTGGGTGTCAAATACGGGTGTGCGCTCATCTTCGCTATTAATTGTGGTCAAAATTCCTTAAAAAAAAAATCTTATGCTGGGGAAGATTTGAGCATCTTTTTTAAGTAATTTCGGTCATATAACTTCACTGTGATTTATTAATTGATAAAATTGTTCTAGTTTCTTTAAAAAGAAGGCTATTTATGTTATCTAATTATGGTTTGGGCAGGTGTGGTCCCTAATGTAAAGGGCAGAGTTCTGAAAGGCTATCAGACAGAACATGATCAGGCTGTGGAGCATGGCTTATATGTTGCTGGGTGGCTGAAAAGAGGACCTATAGGGATTATAGCTACTAATCTTTACTGTGCTGAGGAAACTGTAAGCATGCTTATCAAATTCAATTACCTGAGGGAAAAATAAATAAATAAAATATTCAACTAGACAACTTATAACTACATAAATCCCAAGTTTGATCCCAATTTCACTGAGAAGTTGCGGAACCTGGTTGGAAATCGTCAGTTTTTTCGACTTAAAAAGAGGAGAAATAATGTTCATAAAAAAATTAATGATAAGCTGTTTATTTGTGCAGTTCTCCTGACTATTAATAGCGAGGGAGGATGACAAAAAAATCAATAAAGACAAATGAATGGATTATATAATCGTTTATTGTTCCTTTGTTTTGTATGCTCACATGAAAAAAACCACTAGGATGGAAGAACTATTATAATGGATGCCTTGCTCATGCACAGAGGGTTGAGTGTCACCGCTATTGCGAGTCTCAAACCCTTTGCACACTTATTTCATACATCAATAGAGTGTATACGGGACTATCTCATGCTTGTGCAGTCAACTTCGCTTCGATCCTATGGTTTTTCGTGAGATGGTAATCGAGTTAAGTGTATGAGAGAATCATAAACTTCTGAAGTAGCCAAACAATTTGAAGTGGCAAAGAAACTTCATAACTTATAATGTTGAATCCCCGGTCGGGAAAGAGTGAGGAAGGAGGAAAGAATGTGCAGAAGAGAGAGGGATTAACATATTCACTGTGGACAGGGTGAAGATACAATATCTAGGGATCAATTGACTACCCTCGTTACATAGATCTCTCATTATTTATGGAGTGGTTTTCCCATCTAATATAAATAAGTGACCATTACATGTAGATCTCCATAGATCTCTGGCTTATCTCCTCTTATATTCCCTTGACATTGACATATAATTAGCATTATCTCTATAGATTTCTGACTTGTCTCCTAAGATAATTCACCACTAGGCAGATTCGGCATTGATGCTAGTTGGGTTGATTCAAAACTTAGGAAGCAGATTAGTCTGTTTGATTGAATCGACGACTTGAATTTGATGAACGAGGGATGATATTCATCCCACGCCCCGTGCTTTGGCCGTTCATATTCGTCAGCTCGTCAATCCTTGCTTCAAACTGTTTAGCTGTGAGTCTCAGGAGTCGGCCTTCGCGCATACCCATATCTTGACACTGAGTTTGGTATAACCACATTTTGGCCATACAAACAAAGATGCTTATATTAGTAAAAAGAAAAAAAAAAGGATTTTGATAATGCCAGATTTCTGAGAAACTATTGGAGCCTTTTTTTTCTATTTTAAATGATAATAAGTCTGTATTAAAATTGCAGGTGGCAAGCATCTCTGAAGATGTGGAGAAGGGCTTGCTTGATGGTGATTCTGGTGCCCCAAAGCCAGGAAGAAAAGGGCTCCTCCAGCTGCTTGAAAACAAGAGCATTGCCTTTGTGCCTTTCAGTGGCTGGGAAAAGATAGATGCAAAGGAGAAGATGGAGGGCCAGCAGAGGAATAAGCCAAGAGAGAAAATAACTACCTGGGAGGAGCTGCTGAAAGCTTCAAATTGAGTAATAACATAATGCTGATTTTAGAATTTTATTTTATTTTTATTAATGTAAGCAATTATGGTTTTGATTATTTGAAAGTTGGTTTTTTGGCGTTATTTATTAATATAATTATACTCATTTATTTCGTATTGGGCAGATTTTATTTAGTTTTATGGTACTCTTTATTTTTGTTCTAATTTATCTTTATTATTTGGGGCATTTTACTTTTACATTTATACCACCCAAAGTTTTCATATCAATTCAAAAATACCACCATTTAACTTGAAAAAAAAAATATGAAATATGCCTTTACATGCATAGGTGATAGGTAAGGTAGCGTGTATGTAAAAATTAGAGTTTAGGTGTTAGATATGTAAATTTTTTGTATTATTTTTTACATAAATTCACTGGAAATTTTCTTGTTACTATGGGGTTGATTGTGTATAGGTATTGTGAGCATATTATAATTTAAAGGGTGTTTAATATGAAGTAAACTAAATTTAAAGTATTTATGTAAAGCCAAAGGCTAACTAACTTTTAATATGGAATTCATCTGAATTCCATACGTGATCTTTGTGACATTCTTATAGCCTTTGTTGTCTTGTGTGATGTGTCATATATGCTTTTGATCTCCTTGCATTATGTGTGCTTGAGCACACCATTCTACCATCCTTTGGGAAAAATATTGTGTGTTTGGGTGGATGTCCGGATGACAGTCTGGAAGAGATTATATCTTTCGGACGTGCGATCACCGCACGTCAGTTCTCTTCTCTGATTCTCTTTACTCTCATTGTTTCATCCATTTTGTTGGCACTGGTGACCACATTATCATTGTGCAAACCCTAGGTCCATTCTTTAAAATAATATTATTATAAATAACTTACATGCATACCACATAAATCCTCTTTATTATGTATTGACATCTATTTTTTTCTTACTTTTATACCGCTTTGTCAATGCTTAAAAAATATTTCATTTTAAAAAGGCAGTTATAGTGGTATTTTTTTTATGTGATATGAACGATTTGAACATTATAGATGTAAAAAAAAATCGAACTTTTGATGGTAGATATATAAATACATAAGAATTCTCTCCTATGCATGTAACTGCTCCATACACTTATGTTACTTTCAATAAAATGAAAAAAAAATGCAATTGTTTAATAAGCAATAAATCATTTTGAATATTTTAAATCATTATATTTAAGGTACTTTAACAATATATTATAATTTATTCACTGTCTCGCTTTCAAGAAGTATGATAATCGATGAACTAAAATATGTACACAAAAATGTGTCAGTGTTGATTTTGAGGAAATCTATCGGTCTATAAAAAAAAGAGTACGGCGAAAGAGGACCCACTGACAGAAGATTATGAGACTCACTTGTCTGACCAATTGAAGTTATCTGAGTTGAAATACGCAAAGCCAAAGCTAACTGATCCGAGCACAAAATATTCAACCAAAAACGAGACGAAGTGGCAATTGAACCATGAAAAAACCAATTCGAGGAAAGATCCGGTTTCATAGCATCTCCAATCATCTTAGGGACTCTCGGAGGCTCCCCTTCAGTGAGCAAGGATCAACAGTCAGACAATATCAACCGGCCAACATAAATCGACCTAACACAGCCGACCGAGCAGATCGCAGTTAATCGAGTTGATCTTGCCTACTTGAAGTCAATTAAGACTGGCCGATGGTACGAAAAAGCAGTCAAATGACATGCTTACTCGTATAAATTACTAGAAATACCACAGTACAAACTCTATTAAATCATAAGCACATATATAACATCATTATATTAAACTCTCTTATAAATAGTAAGATCATTTTATGAATAAGAGACAACATATTATTGTTCGTTCTACTCATATTTACGCTCTATTCCAAGGGCGTGATTCACATACAAATCAAGATGCAATTGATACAATAAAATAGGCGCCTTACTTTTTCGGAATATTTACATACATATCACTTAAAATCCTATGCATTTACACGTCTAATACCTAAATTTTAATTTTTACATCCATGCCGCCATACTTGAGTATGAAAAATTTTATTTCACATTTTAAAAATTAAACTAATCATAATTTTGATTAAATATAAAAGATTTGGGTGGTATAAATATTTTAAAAAAAATTGAAAAGGTGTTAGATATGTATAAATACATAGGGATTGCGTATACATATAAAAGCTCCTTTTTTTTCTTCCCATATAAATACCTAAATAAATAACTCAAGTCTTCTAAAATTTCTTTAAAATAATGTTTTTTCAAGTGATTTGCTTTTATTCATCTTCCTTTAAATTCATGGTACTTCTGACAAGCATCATGCCCCCATGAATTTACTCGAAGTACACCCACAAATGGATTACTTAATGACATCGTCATGTAATAACCAATATTTGTCACATAAAAAAATCATTAGCTTAATTCCTATGCATTTATTGATTTAACACCTAAACTTTACCTATTACTTGTGGTATATTTGACGTGATACGAAATATATGGGTTCTAAAAAGAAATGCAAAAGGTAAGGTTTAGGTGTTAGATATGTAAATACATAAGAAATGGGTAGTTTGTATATAAATACCCCCATTAATTTACATCTACAGGTATGTGAAGGCCTCAACAACTCCACCACAATGACAATTTTTTGTGTATATAACTCTGAAGATACGAATAAAGTTCAGATGGAATAAAATATTTTTGCCTGGACAAAGCTAACTATATCAATATAATGGGGGGGAAAAGGGGGGATAACTACGGTGTGATTTCTAAGAAGAATGAAAATACAAAAACAAGAGAAATATTTCATAGATTGCTGTTATATAACAACAACATTCTTCAATTGGGAGAGAAGAATAAAAATTAAACTTATTCCCTGGGTGCTTTGGTTTCAGCTGATCCGTGTCTCTGGATTGCAACTACTGGCCCGTTGCATCGTGCACACCGATACGAGCTAACGGACGAGCATCGAGTCCGAAGGCAATAGTAGCAATACCTGTAACAAAAGATATATGATGGCGGTAGAAATGTCAATAATGAATCCAATATTAACTATCGGTTTCAAACCTGACAAAAAATTTGGGTTGTGGTCGGGTTTAAGTTAGTTCAAGTGATTCGAAAAAGAATGGCTCAACTCGTATTGTGTTATGTTTAAGTCAACATGAAAATAATGACTTAAAACAATTTGCTTCTTTTTTTTTATGATTTTTTTTTTCATTAAAAATCATATTAAATCATATTTTGTTGTTTTACTTTTGACCAAGTTGAGAAGTTGTAGTCAAATTAATTAAGCATGTCCGTTTAAGTGTTTTCCGTGTCGTGCCGGATCAGGTTTAGGTGTAGCGGATTCGGTCTGAGATTTTTGACCTGTTTTGGATAGGATCCAAACTCGAAAAGTTAACTGGAATCGCGCTTAGATGGCAGTACAATATATTATAAAAAAGAATGGTAATTTCTAATGAAGACCAAAATATAAAATTTTCTTAGGTTCTAAGGGCAAAAATCATAAAATATAGCATGCACTCATTAGAAAGAACCAGTTTAAAGGATAAAAATATCAGAGAATTGTTCAACTCAATATGGTTATCCCAAAGAACGGTATTGTGCCAAAATATCAACCCTTAAAAACTGTCACAATGAGGCTGACCAGAAGAAGATTAACAGCAAGCGGTTCACAAAAATTTCAACCGTTAAAGGCAAAGTTTAGGTGTTCGATATGTAAATACATGGGAATTAGGTGGTATATATGTAAATGTAGGAAAATTGGTTGGTATATATATGAATATTTCTTATAGAAATTATCATCACCTGTGTTGGCAAGGAAGAGCCACAAATGGAATGGTGGGATTTGAATGGCATATTGGGCATTCTGATTCATTGCTGGAAGATCCAGATGATTTATCTTTGGAGAAAGGGAGAAGAAATTTTTTAATTGAAGATGAGTTTAAAAGGGGAAGCAGCAAAAGCAGCATCTCCTGCAAAAAAAATCAGATTAAATTGTTAATATCGCTAACAAGCAAGTTAAGATTCACATAATACTGCTAATGCATTCCCAAACAGGCATCAATGATCAGCAATATTTATTATGTAAATAGCACGCAACAATTATGACAAACGCTTATTCATTATTTAACCACAGCAATCAGAAAGAAAAAAAAAACCATTTATTTCTCCATTATTTATCTTCTTCTTTGGTGTGTGTGTGGGTGTGTGTGTGTGTAACTCTAGGTGATCAAATCCTTAAAAGATACGAACATTTTGTTCAAAGTGATGGTGATATAGATGGCGATGTTATTAGTAGAATTCAAGTTGGTTGGTTGAAGTGGAGGAATGTATCCGGCCCATTGCGTGATAGAAAAGTACCGCTTAGACTTGAAGGAAAATTTTATAAGATGGGGGTACTTGCAATCTATGAAGCATGAACACAGACATGATACGACACAAAGACACGGCATAATTGAAAAAAATAGGATACCACACGTCATGAACACGTTTTTAAATTTAATTCATTATTAATATAACAAATACAAATTTCCATTATTCTTTATTAAAAAATAGCATAACACATTATACAAAAAAAAACATCATAAATTGAATTTATATTATAAAATCTCATGGTTATGAAAATTAATTTTTAAATTAGATATAACATGTTTACAAAAAAACATCCAACATATAATCCAACTTATCTATTAGAAATCAAAAAATTCTACGATTATAAAGAGGGCTAATGCCCGGCTTTAACGAATAATTGACGCCCCATTAATGCTCGATTTTGACAAATGTTAGAGGGAGCTTCAACAAAACGACGGATGAGGCGATTTAGACTATGAGGTATGATTAAGGCTATATATATATTTATAATTCCGTATCTCATTTTCTCAAAATTGTGTTAAGCTCACGTCTGATGCGGTGTTGAGGTGTAACCCGAACGCGTTCAAGCCTGAAAAAAATTCAGACATATATTTTATAATGTCAAAGAAGTGTTGGGCGTGTCGTACAAGTGTTAGTGTCTAATACGTGTCTGACACTGATGCGAAACATTTTTAGAAGTGTCGGTGTAACATAGCCTGCAATGCTCTATGGTGCAGAATGTTCGCCTTTAAAAGAGAAGCATAAAACAAAGTTTAGTGTTGATGAGACGAAAATGCTTAGGTGTATGATTGGCTTCACGCTTAAGACTCAAAATGCGAAATGAATATCTCCGTGATAGGGTTAGTGTAGTTTCACTGGCGGACAAAGTTAGAGGGGTCGTCTTAGATGGTTTGGCCACATTAAACATCGACCATCTGATAATACGGTTAGGAGATTAGATGTTTTAGATTCGACTTATGCTAAGAAACGTAAGATAGACATAAAAAGAATTGGGTATATTGTATAAAAAATAATATTAATCTAATGCAATTAAATGAAAATATGATACCCAATAGGACGCAATGGAGAAAAAATTTGTTGTTGTTGTTTTTGTTTTTGTTGTGTGTGTGCGTGTGTGCGCATCTGCACGCGTGTGTAATTGAAAGGTCAAAATGAATATAATACACCCATGACATTAAAATAAGCACTCAACTTTTAGTTGCAAGGGCTAAGGACCAATATGTGGAGGGCCCGAAAATGAGTTCCCATAGGATCAGATTGCCTTAGGTGAACCCTTCGTGACTCGGAAACGTGAACATTGCAATTCACATATACACCGTTGTTTACCTCATTTTTGGATGAGGTTTTCACCTCTCTCCTTAGAGCATAGGCTTCCCTTGTTTGACCCTCCTAGAGGACTAGTATGAAACTTACACCCTTTAGAAAATTCGAGCCACCTCGTCACTCCTTCGAGTCTCGTATGGGCGGCCCCGAATCCTCGTCATTTCGTTGAGTTGATGAGAACCGACACATAAGACTCGAGTCGAGTTCCTACATTAATAGGAGCAGCCCCTAAGGGAACCCCTTTGCGACCCGAACGCTCGATAACGCCGCATTTTGCGCACGCATCGCACCCCGCACGATTTTGACTTAGATTGACTTGCCCGTTGACGAACTCATCCGTACGACCCAGGATAACGAAACAAACCACACGGATGCGTCCTGGATGTCGATTTTAGCTAGGAATGACACTCAGATCATTATGGTTTCTCGCGCGAGCAATTAGCACGAATTTCAATACACATTTTTTTATATAGCGGTACACGGGCCCAGGCTCAACCCAGGTTCGACTTGGGTTCGATTCGGATTCGATTCGGGTTTGATTCAGACTGGACTCGGGCTAAATACGGGCTAGGCACCAGCTCAGCTGCAAACAAATTATTTAAATTTTGTCTTAATTAAAAATATTCAGGTGTTAATGCTTTCCAATTGAACCTCCCTTGCATTTGGAAATCATTTATTTCCCCACCAATTGATTCAAGTAACGGCTCCTCTCCCGCTGGACTATTTCTTTCTCGCGCACGAGAGCCTCGGCTCCCTGCTCTCACTCGACCGAAGACCCCCTGTCCCGCTCGTCTTCCTCCTCTGCCTCTCCCGAGCTCCTCTCTCCAGATCGCTTCCGCTCAACTCTCCCGAACGAAGCTCCTACTCGTCTCCCTTCGCTCGCCAACCTTCTCCCGCTCGCCTTCTTCCTCTCCCGAGACTTCTCTGCTCGATCAAGCCCGACAGGAAGAGACGAAGCGCTCGACCCTTTGTTGCGCCGAAGACTCTCGCCTCACCCGCTCCTCTCACTCGACCGAAGGCCCCCACTCGCATGCTCCTCACTCTCGCTCACCCTCGTCGGCTCCTTGCTCGTGTGCAACGGAGTCTTCCCTGCTCTCGACAAATTCTGCTCAGCACGTCTGCTCGCCTCAGCCTCCCTGCATCGAGGCCCTCCGCCTCGTTCTTTTTCATTGCTCGTTCAGCAAAGTAACCTTCTAAACTCTAAGTGACTATTTCATAGCTGGTTTTGGGCATGATTTAATTCAAATCTCATGGTGATTATTTCTGTTGTTGTTGAATCCGTACCTTAAACCATGGATTTTGTAAATCTGAGTAGGGTTGATGAGGATTTTTTTTTTCACCCACTGTTACGAAATGTTTAGAGTACTGTAGAATTTAATTTTGAAAGAAATTGTCTGGTTGTCAGAAAAAAAAATGCATAGCTATTTAATTGAAATCTACTTTTCTTGTGTGAATCATTTCACAAGGTCATCCCTCCTTCACAGATTATTGGATCATGTTATACTGAAATCCATTCGTTGCATTCTTGCTTTCACCGGCAGGCTCAAAGTTTTCCTTTTGTGATGTTCTTGAGTTTCTGATTGGCACTTTGCTTTTGTGAAAATTGTCATTTGGAGAATTGCTAACTCTGATTCCTCCATTTTTGCCTCCTGTGGGACATTGATTCAGCCGCTATACAGTGTTTTAAAACCTGCTGATGTTTATGATGGGGTACAAAATATCTGTCATATTGAGTCATCTTCTAAAGAAGGTCTTGATTGTTATTCTGTTTAAGATGTAAAAATTGAATTAGCGAGTTTGCTCAGACTATTATTTCATCTCAAGGATATGAATACCATAATAAATCGTTTCAATTCAGAAGAATTATCTTTTTTGTTGTTGAGCGGCAATAGTGCAACCGAAATGCAGATTGATCTAGAGAAGTTTCCATCCAATGCATTAGATAGAGTCGCTTTTGGCCACATATGCCCGCTGTTTAAAATTGATTATTTACTTCTTGGGGGCTGCTCTTGCTTAATATTGTCTACTGTGTGGCCGGATCTGGAAAGCATTGTCTACTGTTTTAGGACTGTTTTGGGGTCGTGGCAGCTTGCTAACTGCTGCCCGGAGTCATAGGAAGCTGTAGGGCCACTACCCAATGCTCCTAGCCGCTGCTTGGTATCGTAGAAGCGATGTAGGCAGCTGTCCAAGGCTCCAAAGTTGTTGCTTGGAGTATAGGGATGTTGCAGACTGCTGTCCAGGGCTTCGAAGCCACTGTTTGGAGTATAGGAGCGTTGTAGGCTGTTGTCTAGGGCTTCAAAGCCGTTGTTTGGAGTATAGGAGCGTTGTAGGCTGTTGTCCAAGGCTCCAAAGCCGTTGTTTGGAGTGTAAGAACGTTGTAGGCTGCTGTCCAAGACTCTAAAGCCACTGTTTGGGTTCGTAGGAAGCCATCTAGGTGCTGCCCACCGCTATTTGGGTTCGTAGGAAGCCACGTAGGCGCTGTCAACTAGCGTTTGGGTTCGTAGGAAGTCACGTTGGCGCTGTCCACTAGCGTTTGGGTTCGTAGGAAGCCACGTAGACGCTGTCCACTAGCGTTTGGGTTCATATAAAGTCATCTAGGTGCTGCCCACCACTATTTGGGTTCGTAGGGAGCCAAGTAGGCACTGTCCACTAGCGTTTGGGTTCGTAGAAAACCACGTAGGCGCTGCCCACTAGCATTTTGGTTCCTAGGAAGCCACGTAGGCGCTGTCCACTAGCGTTTGGGTTCGTAGGAAGCCACATAGGCGTTGTCCACTAGCATTTGGGTTCGTAGGAAGCCATTTAGGTGCTGCCCATCAATGTTTGGGTTCGTAGAAAGTCATCTAGGTGTTGTCCACAACTGATTAGGTTCGTAGGAAACCATCCAGGTGCTGCCCACCGCTATTTGGGTTCGTAGGAAGTCATCTAGGTGTTGTCCACCACTGTTTGGATTTATAGGAGGCCATCTAGGTGCTGCCCACCGAGAGCTTGGGCCACTAGAGAGGTAGCAAGGATTGGTTAGAGAGTGGGATAGTTGGGCAGCAGCAAGGGGATGCTGATGGCAGTGAAGGGGAGGAGGAGCCACCGGAACAGCAAGAAGGCTGGCTGTCCTGGGCAGTGGCAGTAAGTTAGATAGGGCTACACAGCGCAGAAATGAAGAGAAAGTGTGATTCTGGGTTGTGGCAGCAAGGGAGGAGGGCAGTGGCAAGCAAGAGGGAGGCAGTGGATAATAGGGCAGCAAGAGGATGGCTGTTTGCACGGTGGCAGCGAGGAAAGGAGCGGAGTAGTTTGGAGGTTTGATGGCAGCAGAAAACAGCAAGGAGGGGCTGGAACAACATGACAGTGAAGCGGAAGGCCACGAACAGCAGCAGTGGTAAAGAGGAGGGAAAGGAATGCGATGGTGGTGGTTGGAACTGCAGAAACAATCGGGTACATTTGTTCTGGGAGATTACAACAAAAGAGGGATGTGTGGCAGTGATGCGGAGGGATGTGGAGGAATTGGGGAATGATAAATACAAATACAGCCGTAGCACTGCTCGTTCCTTGGATACAGCCCTTGGAGAGAGAAACAGAGACATCGGCAGCCATCTCAAACACAAATATGCCAAAACTGCCCTAAAACACAACAAGAACAACATATATAGACCTGAGGTAACGAGGGGTGGTCCCAATAGGGTGGGCAGCACTCCCATGTAAGAAAGAGGACCACTCGGCCCTCAATCTGTCTGGACCGAACCAGTTGCGATTCTGCGCCCGCATCTCTATACACAAATACTCCCACGTCAATCTCCCGGGATTGGGCGAGCATCAACCTCATCCGTCGACATTTCTATCTCCTTGAAGGATGAAGTTAGGATGGTCGCATTAAAGGTAGCAGATTGTTGCAATCTCTCTGTAAGTCAATCATGTAGGTATTATCATTCCATACCACATCCTGATAGAATAGATATTCACCCTCTTTTGGCACAATCAAAACTGAAACTGCACATGGATGGTTATCCTAATGAACCAAACTTCAAGCCATTACATTTGTAATCAATTCTTCCACTCCCCGTACTCATCTGAGTGTATATGATAAACCAATATGTCAGAAAAAGTCAACTATGAGATAAAGTTTATAGCAGATTAGGTAACACTCAATAGTAATCACTCAGAAGATACCTCTTTTTCTATGAATGGACATGGATCCTATTGTAGGATGCTCTTTCCCATAAAACTCCCAAGATAATTTCCAACGCAGTGATTCATCCAGCTTGTCTACTAATCATTTGTCAGTGGGTACGCTGAACTGACCTTGATAGCCAAATGACTATATAATCTTCCAAAATCAGCACAAAAATTTCTCACCTCTGATATGTTGGTCCTCCCTAGTAGGGGCAACTTAGAAAGTAGACTATACACCTGAAAAGTTTGAAATTTACTTATCTGGGGTTGTCATGTGTCTGGTGTTGGTTCCTAAAACTCATGACTATCTTGGACAATAAATTTTAATTATGCTTGAACAATATGCATTTATCGCTCATCAATTGAAAGCTGACACTCCTCCTTTGTGACCTCTCTTCTTCAATGTCTAATGGGTCATTGCTCATTTCTTCAATAGCTCCTTACTAGTGTTTGAGCAATTTAATGCCCTGTGCCCAAAACCGCGACACTTAATGCTCTTCCTGACAGGAAAAAATTTGTGAATGTTGGTTTGTTTCACCTGTTCTACACCCTAAATTAGTTTCTCCTTAGGTGGGGTCGGCCTGGATGCTCAACTGGGTGTACTCTTGTTGCTTGATCTTGGGATTAAATTGTGCCTGTAAGATGTGGTGATCAACAGTTGATGTTGCGTCGAGAAGAAGTCCTGTCTGTAACAAATTAGAAGGTACTTGTGCCTCATCACCTTCTTCATTTTCTCCCAAGCAGTGATCTTGTCCCAACCTTCTCTCTTCCTCTCCCTCTTCAGATTCTCTCACAACAACACGATGCATTTCTTCAGCTTGATGACAGTGAGCTTCACTCTTCTATCATTTGGTACCTCTTTGTATTCAAATATCCTCTAGACGATCTCTAGCCACTCAACGAAATCATTCAGATTCATTCTTCCCTCGAAATCCGACATATCCACTTTCACTCCTAAGTTTTTATATCCTCCAACAAGCACTTCCTCTCTTGGCCTCCTCTAATATTAAATCTCAAAGCATCGTTTTCGATTCTACTCTTCATTGAAACCATCCCTACGAAAAGGATTCATATGTTCTTCTCGTTCACCTCCTTGGATCTCACTATCACGATCAATGATGAACTCTCCACTAGTCCTTTCCTCAATTATATCAAGCCATAGTAGCACTCAACAGAATTACCGTTGTATCTTTTCTAAGATAAACTTCCGATTGGTGTCCGACACTTGTCTCATCGGTGGAATGATTAAGGTTTAGGTGTGAGCATGTGGGAAAGGGTGTATGGGTGTGATGTCGGTTGAGCAGAAACAACATTTCGGTTAGGTAGGAGGGTCTAGGTAATCTTAGGATAGGAATAGGATTATGCTAGTTCTGATACCAAATGATAGAGGTGTTAACCCAAACAATAATAATCAAACAAATATTATTATTGGAAAAATAAATAGGCAGTTACACAAACTGAAGGCTGCAGGAAACAATAGAGGGGTTGGAACAGTGATGACAACAAAGCTAAAGGCTTGGAACAACAACAACAACGGAGAGGAAAGAGGGGAATGCGATGGCGGTGGTTGAATTACATAAAAATAATGAGGAACGGTTGTTCTGGTTGGCTGCAACAAAAGAAGGATGTGTGGCAACGCAGCAGGAGAGATGCAGAAGAGTTGGGGAAGGATAAACACCCTTGGATACAACCTTTGAAGGGAGAAAATGAGTTGTTGGCGACTGTCTCAAACACCCATAAGCCAAAAGTGCCATAAAACATGACAAGAGCAACATATATAGACCTAGGGTAATGAGGAGTTGCCCTAATAGGGTGGGAGACACTCTCATGTAAGAAAGAGGATCGGCTAGCCCTCAATCTATCTAGAACAAACATGTCGAAATCGAATCAAACGTGATTCTACATCCCGCGTCCCTGTACGGGGACGTTGCCCCGTCAGACAGTAACTGCATTGTTTCATTTGAATCATCAAGCCATGCTATCAAAATGTCCCTGACAGTTGTAATGGACTTGACACCATTCACATCAGCCATTCAAACAACTCTCCATTAGCCTTTCTCACAAATTCTTCCTCAGTATTGTTATAGTACAATCGTTTTGTTTGTCCTCATAGCTTGGTTCTCCCCAATCAGCAAAGAAACAAAAATCATGATGTATTTCATTCACTTATTTCTTTTACAACTCATGTAATTTGATTAAAGATACCAACTACCATTCCTAAAGAATAACACTCATTACTTAAAAGTTGTAGAAGTAGTCGTTTTGATGTATGGGGGTCTTCCACAACCATTTCTCAAGAAGGATACAAATATTGTGTTATTATTGATAGCAATTCTTGCTTTTCATGGATATTTCCTATGCATAGCAAATCGAAAACAGCACCAAAGTTTATTAACTTCTCTTTTACAATTGAAAACCAATTTCACACATTCATCAAATTTCTTCGATAAGATGGAGGAAGTGAATATAATAATCTCATGGTAAAAACTTTTCTAACCAATCATGGAATCTTGCATTAGTTTGTTGTAAATATACCCTAGTACAAAATGATATTGCAGAATGCAAACACGGCCATTTACTTGATACAACTTGCACTCTCTTTCATGAAGCTCATCAACCTCTTCCCATATGGGCTGCAGCTCTCCTCACTGCCGCATACCTCATTAAATATTTACCTAGTCCAACAACAAATTGAAGTCATTATATCAACTTCTTAAAAGAAGCTTCCCAACTAATCTCATTTAAAAGTGTTCAACTATTTTTATTTTCCATGGCTTCAATCTCAACCCCTCAACAACCTCCCTCCCTCCAGCTCCACCAAATGTGTATTCATCGGCTGCTTTTCACCTCACAAAGAATATGGCTGCTATCAACCATCTACGTGCAATGGATGGGTTGATGATGGAATATAAGACAGATGCAAGGCTTTATCAGAAGAAACCAGGTTGTTTGTTCATGATTGGTTGAGATATGGTCATCGGCTTAATATAGTTTGTGTAGTTGGGCAGGAGATTGAGCATATAAAGAAGCCTTCACAACCATTTGTAGTGAATATTTGAGGACTTGAAATTTCCAAATGGGTTAATTATCTCCACTTAATTGAACTTCGACAATGTTTTTAAGGTTAGATATCAAAACCTTAATAGAAGATGGTATAACAGCAGCACCCATTTTCAGAAGAGTAGAGTCATTGTTGGATTGTTGATCTACCAAGGAGGTAGCTGAGTCGTCCATTGAAAAAGAGACGAAAGAAGGAAAAAAATAAGGAGAAAACAGAATGGCTGAAGAATTTCACTGTGTGCTGAAGAAAATGTTGTTCCATTGGGAAGATAAGCTGTGACGCCACAAAAATGGAAGTCGGTAGGAAGAGATATCGCCAAGGGTTCGAAATCAAAGAAATGAAAAGAAGGAATGAAGGTGATTAAGCTAGCTGATTTCAATATTCTTCACCACATATGAGTTATATTGCAATGGATATATAGAGAGAGTAAAAGACAGTCCCTGTACATATTGCAGTGGTGATAGTTAATCAAAGTAGGAAATGAATCCAGCCGTTTGAGATGGGTGGACTGGAGTGAATTGCAGGGCATAATGGCTGCAGCTGTTTCAGAGAGAGTGGTGTACCTGTACAGATCATAGGTAGCTTATTTGATGATATCAGGAGCTTATCAGCAAGTATATAAAATTTCAAAATATTCAAAATATAATGTAAAGTTGAATCATTTATCTGAAAAATTTTGCTGGTGTTTGGTTGAATGTAAAACAAATGCTTTACACCCAAAATATTTCAAACTAAAAGACACAAGTAAAGAAATAAAACTTCAAAAAAAAAAAAAACTTATTTCTGGCATATAGTTCTAACAAGCAGATCATATAGTGTTAAGCTCATATCACTTTTTTCATGGAGTCTTCATTGGTGACTCCAATTTAACGTAAACAAGATGAAAACGGGCAAAACTTCAAAATTAGAAGTTTAAAATTTTTAGAAACATAGATTGCTTCAATTAAATATTTCTCAAATTTNATCATGGAATCTTGCATTAGTTTGTTGTAAATATACCCTAGTACAAAATGATATTGCAGAATGCAAACACGGGCATTTACTTGATACAACTTGCACTCTCTTTCATGAAGCTCATCAACCTCTTCCCATACGGGCTGCAATTCTCCTCACTGCCGCATACCTCATTAAATATTTACCTAGTCCAACAACAAATTGAAGTCATTATATCAACTTCTTAAAAGAAGCTTCCCAACTAATCTCATTTAAAAGTGTTCAACTATTTTTATTTTCCATGGCTTCAATCTCAACCCCTCAACAACCTCCCTCCCTCCAGCTCCACCAAATGTGTATTCATCGGCTGCTTTTCACC
>JXCR01011351.1:0-10436 GCA_002079205.1 Phalaenopsis hybrid cultivar | reverse complement strand
CTTATACCAGAAACTCAGAGAATTCCTACCTCCCACCATTTTCACTTCACACAAAAACAAAATTTCAGAAAAGTTTTACAAATCAGCCAGGCTCCCTTGATCCAATCCAACCAAGAACACCGGATAATCAAGCACACCCCCAGCCATCAGAACCACTGTTTCACCACCATCCACAATCAAACCCACAGACTATAAAAACAGGCAAACCCCCATGACCTGAAACACCCTAAATCCATAAATATCCAATGTCAAAACAAAATAAACTCATTACAAGTCCCTCACCCTACCGGCCCCTCACCAACAGCACAATCCCCCCCACTCCACCCCTAAAAAGTAAGAAAAAAAAACAAAAATTAAGAGATATAAATGGAACAGAAGCTCTAAAAAGTACTTACTGACACCATAACAGAGCAGAGCAGAGCAGGGAAGGTGCAGACCTTGAGCAAATCCTAACCCAATAATTCGCAAACCCTAAAAAGAAACATAAGAATAAGCAAACAAGCGTATGGGAGAGAAAGAGCTGACACTCAATGGAGGCAGATTCGGCCAGGAGAATACAGCTTTGGAGGAAAAGACAAAAGAGGAGTTAGAAAATGAGGAGAAGCGACCAGCTCAGAGAGAAGAAAACAGTTCCAAGCTTTCAGCTTTCTTCGCGCAGAGTAGAACTGACAAGTGGAGTACGGTTACCGCGCAAACGTACACGAAATCGACCCGCTTATTAACCCGTCGGGCCTTATTTTCAATACGGGTGGGTTAGCCGGTCACTGTGTCACACGATTGCCACCCGCGACTGACCGACTATTTCCGAGCTTTGCGGTTCGTTACCGGTTCTGACTTAAATGTTTGAACTTCTATTTAAAATATATTAAAATCAAGAGATTTAAGGGTGAATAATTTGAATATTTAAAAAGTTGTATAACTCTTTTTATCTCAATTAATTTATTATTATTTATTATTAACTTATTACATCAGCAACTTCAATTAAAATCATATTTCTTTAGAAATAGTGCGACATTAATTATAAAAATGCTGATATTCCCATGAATCACATCCAAGAAATTGGGTAGGATTGAAGAGAGAGAAAGAGAGGCAGAGTAATGAGTAGCAATCAACCTTATTGATTAATTTTTTCTCATAAAATGATTATTGTATTTATAGAATAGAGGGGTACAATAGTTGAAGTTACATGTTTACTCCTGCTTTAATGAGAACGTTACATGATATTTTAGATATTTTACATACATGAATGTATGACTCAATTATCCTCTGACTTGATCGATTGAAATATGTCGGTTTGGGTTCAACAAGACNAGGATTGAAGAGAGAGAAAGAGAGGCAGAGTAATGAGTAGCAATCAACCTTATTGATTAATTTTTTCTCATAAAATGATTATTGTATTTATAGAATAGAGGGGTACAATAGTTGAAGTTACATGTTTACTCCTGCTTTAATGAGAACGTTACATGATATTTTAGATATTTTACATACATGAATGTATGACTCAATTATCCTCTGACTTGATCGATTGAAATATGTCGGTTTGGGTTCAACAAGACTAGCTCGATCGACTTCGCCTAGCTGATTGGTTGTTCTAATCGGATTGTCGATCGTTGGTTATTGTATGAGGAACTCGTGTTGGCATAATCAGAGTAAGCTATCAGACAGATTGTCAATCATTATAATCAGATCGATAACTTATTAATTTCTTGATGAGAGTGTTCTTCAGAATATTCAAGTGTTGTGTTATTGATCAATTATTGGCTAATAAATAGGAATCTAATGTTGATATTGACCTCTTCCCTTGAGATAAGTTGTGGCAACATGCATATCAATACTCTTGCTCGGATCGATTAGCCTTAGTCATTGGTTTGAGTGGCCTACACTTTGTCAACCTCCAATCTCGATTTAAGTGGTTGTGTCTTGTCAAGTAAGTGAGTCCTTCAATCTCCCGCCAATGGGTCCTTAGTTATCCATTTTGTCTCTCAGACTTCAGAAATCCTAGTAATTTGTGCTGACACATTCACAATGTACAAATAATAAGCAGCTTGAACCCAAATATGAATCCTTTTACTCGATCGAAGTGAATGACCCGCATACCTAACACTAAATTCTAATATATTTTATGCATAAAATGACTAAATCCTTATTTTTTTAATAATAACACTTCGATTTTTAGATATAAAAATACACAAGGATTAATTGTGTGGCTTTAATGTAAACTTCTATATCCTAAAGAAAAAATAAGTTCGTACAAGTGAAGGAATCTTGTTTAAAGGCACATATGTACGCGCCGCTCGAAAGGTCAGCCTAACACCAAGCTGCAATTAATCTTTGTTCCCCATATTTAACTCCCCGAGTTAGTTATTCTCTGAAGGGGACAGGGCGCCCTCATAATCATTTATGAGAAGCTTTCAAATTTTTCAAATAAAATGGTAATTTAACATGTATGCAATCTGTGTATAATGGCAAGTGGTTTGAATTGCATGATAAAGAGATTGTTTGAATTTGGCAGTCTTTGTAATGATACCTGGTTTTTTTATAAATCTTTATCAAAGATCCCATTTGGTTGTTGTTATTTATAAAGTTGATAACATTATTGTAATTATCTATAAATTTTTAAAACTTATTTTCTTTATTAAGTTGATATTTATATATTAGATCCTATAAGACAATCATTAATATTAGTTTATTTTAAATTAAGATACGTATCGATATGCTACTGATAAATTTCTATCATCTGACATGAATCTCAAAGTGTGACACACATATTGAAGTAATTTTTTTAAGAAGAAACGTTTGAACTTTGATTAAAAATCATTTGTAACTGTGGTTTTAGTAAATAGACAAATTGACCGGTTTGACAAGACGAACATAATGATTCCAAAATTGGTTCAATTTAAGTCAAATCAAGTCATTAAACCACTTTAGGAAGCATTACAGGCATATTTAGAGGTCAAACAGACTTCGAATCTTGCAAGCATATTATCAATTTGAGCGTGTCGACAAGAAGAATCCGACGAGACTAATGTCTCTCAATTTTAATTTCATTAAGGCACCTAAATGTCCAAATAACACCGTTCAATCGAGAGAACCTCTTGAATGTTTGATCTGAGTGGTTCGAATTCTCTATTTATTTGCAATTTGGACTCTATAAATAGAGCAATATCCCCCTCTTGGGAAGGGGATTAGACTGTGAGCAAGACGAAGATTGGAGCCCGAAGAAGAGGAAGCTGAAGTTCAGTACCCTGCACTGGCGGTCTGACGAACTCTTCTCGCACCTGCAGTAGCCAACCACCACTTGTTAGCCACCATCGGTCGTTGCCTACTCATTGCGATGAAGCATCGTGCGAAGCAACAATCGATACAGAGGAATCTCAAAGCATCCTACAAAGCGGTGTATTGTCTTGAGCATCATGTAGACCCCACAGACAATGTACCAAAGCTTTAGTAATTACTCCTCACTGGTCATTGCGACTGTTGCTTACCATAGGGCAACAAGTTCTTCTCTGCACGAACATCGACGCAATATTTTATCTTGATTTAGACCTACCTAAATTCTTATTAGTTTAACACTACAAATTTAAATTTATTCACCTGCGATTTCTGATTATTTCTGCCCATTGTGTTGATTTATATTAATATGGATAACAGCTAAATTATACATAAGAAACTCTTTATGTTAGTTTCATTAATGAGGAGGGGTGCAGTCTTAAATAGAAGCATATGACAGGTTTTTGACTCTCCTAAACTTATATTACTAATCATTTCTTAAATAAACAAATAAACTCTAAATCATCAATCTTACTATGTTGTACAATTGGCTACAGAACAAGGAAAATCTATGTCAAATTAACAATAAATTAAAATTTAATAAAAATTGACTCATATAATGTAAATGTTAATTATGTAAGTACTAGACTTGAATTAAAAAAAAATGACCAAATTAGGCCACAAAGCTCTTGGATATAGTTTAAAATTAATGCAATATTAATTATATGTATATTTCATTTATTTTAAATTATTTAGTTTTCCTGGGCAGGGTGGTGGGTGCACGAATCGCACCTCTAGAGATTACGGTTAACCAACGTGGTACATGTTCAAGCAGGGGAGCAATCAACTTTAATTTTAAGTGGGCAAAATTATCAAATATTAGAATTTTCTAAGAATTGGGCGAAAAAAACTTGAAAGTGGGCAATTATTATTAAATTGCATAAATTATAAAAAAATATTAAAATTTATATTATTTATAGCGGAACTTTAGATTTCTTTGCGAGTAATTGCCACGCTTGGTTTAACCTAATTGCACCACTGACTCTTATTTATTTCAAAATAGATTAATTTTTTTTAGTTTCACTTAAATCTAAATTTTACCCAAAATAATATGATCCTATATTTTGCCCAAATTTCATATATTTATACAAATGTGAAATTTGATAATGGTGTAATGCTATGAGATGAAATGTCTCAGTTGTCCATCACTCTATCCATATTTTTTAGCACTCATTCTTGTCAATATTTTGAGAAAATATGTTGAGTTCTGAATAGACTCGATTGTCTTTTCCCTTTGTTTTCATACCATTAAATAACAATCTTACAATCTATTTTAGGTAAAAAATAAAGTGCATAATTTAGTTTAGGTAACTTAATAATATATATTTCTAATCTAAATATTAAGCTAAAAGAGAAATAAATCGGAATAAAGATATTAGAAATAAGGAAGCTTCTAATTATAGAAAACTCCTAATTTAGCTGTCTGATTTCCGTCCTTCCTGATCGACATCCCCCCTCAAATTGATGTTGACTGATCATGAAGCATCAATTTGCTAACAAAAAACTGATAACACTGTCAAAACAAAAAATCTTTAAGCCGTGAGTGCTGAAGCCTAAAAATGTCGAAACCTAAGAGTGCTGAAACCTAATAATGTCGAAGTCTAAGAGTGTTAGAGCCTGAAAATGCCAAAGCCCAAGAGTGTCGAAGTCTAAAAATGACGAAGCCTAAAACTGTCCAAGTCCAAAACTGTCGTAGCCCGAGAGTGCCGAAGCCCGAGAGGCTGAAGCCTAAGATTGTTGAAGCCTATGAGATCTAAGGTTTGTCGAAGCTGAAGCCATCGATCTAGGAATGAGTGTCAAAGCCAAAGCCAAGGCGGACTAAGCGAAGCGTAAGAAGTAGTCGAAGATGTCACAGAAGCAGCGATGCCTAGTGAAGAAGATATGAATACAAACATAGAAGCCCGTTTTCAACCCAAGAATTCTTGTATTCCACAAGATGATACCCAGAGTCCCTGCAGGCGGTCCGCCGGTTTCGTTCTCATATCCATCACTTTTGAGAGCGAGACCAAAATCATCGAGACGTGCATTAAATCGTTCGTATGGAAGCACGTTCGCTGACTTCACATCGCGGTGGGTAATCAACGAATGAGAATAGTGAAGCGTGAGGATGGCTTTCGCCGTCTGGAGAGTGAGGCGTAATAAGCTGAGTTCCGAATAGGTTCGATGCCTCTAGCGAATAAAGTTTGAAAGTCACGGTCATTGATGAAGGAAACCATGAAGAGAATGAATTTTATGGAGAGCAATAACAATCTCGTTGAAGGAGTTCATGATCTAGTTTGGAGATGATCGAGGTCTGTCAAGCCCTGCAGTTTCCTTGCAGTCTCCGGCACGTGACCAAACATAGAGATTTCGTTCAGGTAGAGCATCATTGGTGTTCCGCCCGTCATCGCTATCGCCGAATGAAGCAAGCAGACAGCGAAGAACGCCGATGATGGAGGTGATTGCGCCGAGGATGGTGGCGCCATGGACGTTTGAGCTGAAATTCTACGGTAGGGTGAGCAGAGCCGTAACCCTAACCCTGTCGGTGAGCCCAGACACGAGAGGGAGAGGACGTAGAAGGATGACGACACAACCCGGTAGAAGGCGAATCGAAGGCGGAGATGTGGTTCCTCCTTTCCCTCAAGAAAATTGGGAGCGAATGGTGATCTACCTCGGCTCAAATTAATGGCAGTGGACCTCCACTGAGGTCATTTCAGAAGAAATTATGAGTAATAATGACAGTGGTTGAAATAGTATCGGTTGGTGGAATAGTGATTGCAATAATTCTGGTTTGTGTAATACTATTTTAAAATAATTTTCTGCTTTATGTCACATTCAACAGATGTATTATTTTTTGTTTAATTTTATTGTATTAAGTTTGGAGTCCGCCCTCTATTATAAATAGAGGTTGTTTTTTTTGTTGGTGTGCAAGTTTTCTTAAAATCCTTTCGTTGTAATATAGAAGTGTTTGTCTGGTGTGCTCTTCCAATCTTGTGTTCTGTAAGTTTGTACTATTTTGGTGTGCTCTTACAGTTTTATGTTATGTAAGTTTGTATTATTTTTAATATATATATATATATATATATATATATAAAATTGATGAATGGTATTTTGAGCGAAGCCGAAGGCAACACATCTTCCCTGCTGACAGCCCAGTTAAAAGTAGCATCGCCGGGCATCTCTCACTCCCTGGGTTCTTGGAACTCATTTGGACTTAGGGTTTTACACTTTCACCTGCGGAGAACTAGGGCGCTCTGAAGGTTTCAAAAATGTTTCTTACGAGGTGAGTCTTCTTCGATTTCAAGGTAGGATCTAGGCCTTTATTTATCATGATTCGGTTATTCATTTATCCCTTGCAATCTTGGGTGGCTCGAAGGACCGAGTATGATAGAGGTGTCAACACCTTCTCCCCCGAAGGTAGGCTGTTTCAGGTTGAATATGCCATTGAGGCTATAAAGGTAGGAGATTTTAAGTTTTTTAGCGATGAGATAAATAGGGATTGAAGCCTCTTGGGCTGTAAAGCTTTGATGCATGTGATCTTGCAGCTTGGTTCGACAGCGATCGGGATAAAGACCAAAGGAGGGGTTGTGTTGGCGGTTGAGAAGCGCGTGACCTCTCTTCTGCTGGTATTGAATGGTTTTATGATTTGTTTTCAAGTGATTTCATTTGTGAATTTTTCCAATTTTGACTCTCTTGTTTGGTGAATCGCAGACTTCGCATTTTATTTTTTGTTTTGCACGTATGTGATTTCCATCATGAAAATAATCGCTAGTCACAATTTTGATTTTATTTATTTTTTAATATTTGACTTTACCGGTAAACTTTTGGATGATCTATGGTTGGATACAATTTTTTCTAGGGCTCTATTCACTTCCGGTTCAGAAATCTGCAATGTTATTGTTTGATGCATGAGGATATTCTCTTGCATCATTCACGAGCGTCCACCATATGTTAAGAAGTTCAGGATTTAGAGTTTAGGAACTCTCCCAAACAATCCTCCTTCGTTGCAATTATTTTTTTTTTGAAAGGAGTTCCACTTTTAATTTGTATTTCATGTTAATTTGCATCCAATCTAGTGTTGTGTAACACTTATATTTCTATGCCAATATTAATAAAATAATTTAATTTGATGTTATATCCTATATTTTCAATTCATTGTTGTTTTATCAATTGTTACTTCAAGTATTTCTAGACTACTATGATATTACAATTTTACTTAAACAATTAGAGGAGAAAGTTAAATTTTAGTTTGTTTCTTTAAGTTTATTCAGGGAGAATAGATTATAATACGCTAAAATTAATATTCTAAGAATAATAATTTTTCAATAAAAGATAACGTTAATTCGAGTTCCATTGGGTTTAGATATGCTCAAAAGGTAGAAATTTAAATCATTATTCTATAATTTTAGTCAATGTTGCAATAAAAAATAATATATATTATGTTTCATAGATGATGCCCATTTTTTGGTCACAAAAATAACATTTGTGGGCGGTGGGCGGGGAGCAGGAGGGGGGAGGGTTATTGTTCGAAATAAAATAATTGAAAATATTATTGAAAGTTCAGGTGAGTGATAAAATGACAATAGTTGGATTTTGGATAATTGAAAGCCAAGTAGCGGCAAGGGCCAAATAATTGTCACTTCCTAATTTAGTTTTTTGGGAGTTCTGTCCTAAAAAAATTGGAGATGAGCTTCTTTGAAAACATATCCCCTTTCAATCATGGTGTGGTGGTCTATGCCAAGGCTTGCCCGAATGTGTTATTTGTTTAATAGCAATGATCCTTGCGAAACCATGTGATTTAAGATATGCTCTATATAATGTATGGTGTGTGTGCTACCATAATGTTAGTAGTGTAGGTGGAGCTCAAATGACAACAAGAACAATGATGGAAATTTGAGGTAAAATCATAAAATTATAGAAGCAAGCAATTTGGTAGGATTATTGGCAGTGGCTTGTGTAACCAAACTTGACATATAGGGGAGAATTTGGATGTTTTATATGTTATGCTATTAACCGTGATCTCTTGTAGTTAATGTGAACATCTAGCGGTGACAATAATGACAATCAAAATCAATTTATGATGGAGTGGGGCAACAATATATGAAGCTTGGGAACAATCAACAATCTTTATGACATTGGGTTGGAGTTTGACTCAAGATTAAGCATAGAATTTGGCAACTAGCAAATCTTTTGATTTACCAAATTATAATCATACGTGGGCTTGTCATTGATTATATCTTCCATGAATCTACTTCTAAGAGCAAGTGGATTTCAAAGATGCTTTATTGAAGTTTTTGGCTTTAGCCCCAAGCACAACATTATTACTTCATCATACTCATGCTGGATCACATTAATTGATCAGTATTTTCAATAGCTTGGTTATTTGAGGATAATTGGGGTGATTGTTTTGAAATCTAACTATCAAGCATAGATGTCAGTGCTTTGAATTTATTGATTTATGTTTAATTTGATGTTTATTAATCACTTGATGAGGTATAGGAGGATTGGTTGAGATTGATCAAAACAATTTGGTTTGAGATGATTATTATATAGATGATGAGATTATGCATGCTTTTCATGATACATTTTATCATGACCACTATATCAATTGTGAGAGTATGCATGATCATATTGATATAAATCATAAGATTTGTTTTCCTAATTTTTAGAAAGATAGGGGTCATAAATGTCAAGGGAGGAGACAAATTTTTGATAGCTTTTACAATAACAATATTTACTTAGAGGATGATGGTAGGAATATGTGTATCATGAATTTTGAGGCATAATATTCGAGTAGGAATTAATATCATTATGTCGGAGATGAATTGACTTGTTATGTTGATCATTAACATAATATATTAATGCGGACCTTTGGTAAGAGGACCAAATCATAGTTGACGATTATACTTGAGAATTAATGTTAGAAACTGTGTTTGTGAAGGTGGGTTATGTTGAGGAATTGGGGTGGGGAGAGGAGGTTTTTCAATTACATGATAAAATTGGGTTTTTTTAGAAGGGGGTTAGGTAGGTAGAGTATTTGAAAAGGTCAGGACTAGTTTTTAAATGAAGAGAATCTTAGAAATGAAATTTAGGGGGTAGTTTGGGTTTTTAGGAGGGAAAATGTGGCTCTCGTAGGGCAGATGATAGACTTAAATTGTAATCTTGCAAAGCGTTCAAGAGAGTAATTTGTTTGAATCCACTAGAGTGCTGAAACAAAGTTATAAATTATAAATTTTTGAACAGATAAAATCAAGTTTATGTGATTTTTACAATAAATGATAGAGATAAACTGAAAATATTGAAGGGGGTTAGAAGGTTATGATGTACATGAGAAATTCTAATTAGGGTTTATTTCCTTCCCCTTTTAAATGATCTTCAATGAATCCTCATCAAACTTGTAGTTGTAATGCTGGAATATTTCTCTGATCCTAAATGATGCAGATGGGGCACAGTTGAATGATAATCTGATGTTTCTAAACTTGAGTGAATTTGTACACAAACTATGGCAGGCGAGTAGGGGAAAACATATCCCCTTTCAATCATGGTGTGGTTGTTTATGCAAGTCTTGCCCTAATAAGTTATTTTGTTTAATAGTAGTGATCCTTATGAAACCATGCGATTTAAGATATGCTCTATATAGTGTATGGTGTGTGCTAACATAATGTTAGTCGTGTAGGTGGAGCTCGAATGACAACAAGAATAATGATGGAAATTCGCGGTAAAATCATAAAATTATAGAAGCAAGCAATTGGATAGGATTATTGGGAGTCGCTTGTATAACCAAAGTTGACATATAGGGGAGAATTTGGTTATTATACGTTATGCCATTAAGTGTGATCACTTATAATCAATTTGAATATCTGACGGTGACAATAATGGCAATAAAAATCAATTTATGATGGAGTGGCGCAGCAATATATGAAGCTTGGGAACAATAAAAAATCTTTATGACATTGGGTTGGACTTTGACTCAAGATTAAGCATCGAATTTGGGAACTATCAAATCTTCCGAATTGCCAAATTTTCGACGTACATGGGCGTGTCATGGATTATATCTTCCATCATTCTACTTCTAAGAGCAAGTGGATTTCAAAGATGCTTTATTGAAGTTTTTGGCTTTAGCCCCA
>JXCR01011337.1:32761-60228 GCA_002079205.1 Phalaenopsis hybrid cultivar | reverse complement strand
TATATATATATATATATAATTGATTATTAGTATTTTGAGTCAAAACGAGCCGAACATGAACGAATCTTTGTTCGTGTTCGACACATTAACTTAGCGAACAAGCCGAACACGTGTTGTTCGCTAACAACGAGCCATTTTGACAGCCCTAGATTTGACAGAGGTAGACCTAGATTTGACTTATTGTATAAAAGTGATCTTAATCTATTAGAATTAAATGAAAATATGACACTCGATCGATCGCAATGGAGAGAAAAGATTCATGTAGTCAACCCCACTTAGTGGGATAAAGGCTTCTTGTTGTTTTTATTAGTTGTTGTTAAATGTTAAATCTAGTGTGTTTTCTTTTAGTTTTTCCTAATGTTTTCTGAAATTTCAATTAAGTATTTATGGTATGATTTATAATATGTAGTCCAACATGCATTGTTATACACCCTTACATAAGTATGTTTTAATCTCTATTTTGGCACGATGAATTGCTTCTACTTGGGTTTCAAATGTCTACTTCATGATCTATTTTTTAAGGAGTAATCGTAACCCCTACCATGCTTTGTAATATCTATCAATCACATATTCTCTCTCAACTCACTATATATCATTTCTCAAGAGGCCTACTTGACAACGTCTCCCAAGGAACTTATTCTTCTCTACGTCAGGTGATTATTTTATACCAGGAAGTAATAGTACTCTCTCTATTCAATGTTGACGCCTTCTTGGGAGAGCTTTCTCTCATGGAACCCCCAAATTTAGCATTAGCATTGTGTGACATTTGCTCATCTTAGTGACCCATCTTCAAGGCAAGCCTTATATTGGTCCACTCGGTGCCTTTTCCATGGAAGTCAACCGAATGATATGCTAAAATAAGCAGCTTCCCATGCTCTCACTGTCGATTAAATTTTTGAGAGCTTATGCCCTTGTCAGTTGATGATTAAAAACTCCTCGCATTGGATTCCTAAGATCAGGGTCCATAGAAGTATTTTTTTCAACCAAATTTAATGATCCTAAAGATTAGATTGACATTTTTCAAAAAAGATATAATGTAAAACGTAGAGTGGGCGAAAAAATTTGATTGGAACCCACCCACAACATATGAGACACTTTTCCTTTTTTGTAGGATGTGTTGATATGATACTCTATTTGAGACATCTCCTAGGGTGGAACATCACCCATTTCTATCAATCCTCTGGTGGCAATTACTCACCAAGTATTGGGTAAAGTTCAGGAAAACCCCACGTTTCACCTATTCAAAGGACTCTAGTTTCAAAAATGGCGAGAAATCAAAATTTTTTGTTTTAATGATGTCTCTAGATTCATGCGATAAGCATAATTTATTATTTTTCT
Source organism: Phalaenopsis hybrid cultivar (assembly GCA_002079205.1). Classification (NCBI taxonomy): domain Eukaryota; kingdom Viridiplantae; phylum Streptophyta; class Magnoliopsida; order Asparagales; family Orchidaceae; genus Phalaenopsis; species Phalaenopsis hybrid cultivar. The sequence goes on along the minus strand of JXCR01011337.1, from coordinate 58,890 downwards.
TCACATTTTTCTCGTGGAGGAAAATTTTCTACTATTCTCGAGCCTTATCCAAGATCTCCGCTTGATGATCCTTCACTCATCAACATACATAGTAAATCACATTGTTGCACACAATTTGGAGGCTAGATAAACCTCTAATTTATAGTGACTATGCCATATCTTTGATGCTTAGCTCGTCAACATCTATCTTTCCATTTGATGTTGTTGTCTCTCTCACATGCTCATGCGCTTTATGATTTGTTGTTCATCACAAGCTTCTATTATTGGCTTGAACCCAATACACTTTGGTCCAACTTCCCACCTCATATACATATGATATTGGCCAATGGGCTTGCTACTGCCATGATTTGATATAGTTATCACAGTTGACCTATTAAACTGACAAGTCTTAGCTCTGTGCTCTTTTTAATTACAAATTGTTCGTCGGATTTATACTGCATTATCAAATTTTGATGTAAACGCAACTAAGGATATATTGGGAGCTTTGCACTCAACATTTAATTGAAAGGGGTTAATGAAACGACCATTATCTATATAACAATGTTTTGTGATATTTTGTGCCATGCAACCTATGTTATCCTATTATGTGTTGCGGGCAAACTCCCTTAATAGTGCTAGAATATATGTTTAGTAAGTAGGGATTTAATTGCTCATTTCTTATATGCTCCACTCCAGTGCATGCCCTTAGTTTTCTTCTTTTAGCGCGTTAAGGCAGAGATTTACCATACTCTAACATATATGTAGCCCAATGATGATTTGGGCATTTCATAATGGAGAACGTAATTATAGGGTTAAAAGTTTTATCTTAAAATATAATGAAATAAAATCAATCAGATTCTTGAAACAAGAAAATATCATATGCTCAATCTTTTATCTATTTATTTATTTATTTAAATCAAATGAACCTGGCCTATTAATATCTTAGTTAATATTATTATTCAGCATTGGACTATCTTGAGCTTTGATGTATGGTTTATTAGCGAGAGTTTAGACAAGTTTCACTGTATTATAGTTTTCCAAACTTTTCTTTGTGTTAAGTTTAACATTATGGTAAGTACCAAAATGAAAATCATGACATTCACATCCTTAAATGCATTTTTGTCATATGGATTAGGCTTATATCAGTATTACTATATCATGTTGACTTGGCAATATTATTTTCTAAAATGCACTTAAGGTGGCCTGTTGGAACTACTGGCCTAAGTAGGCTGTAATGCCAGTTGTTGGACTCTTTTGATCTTTGATGATCAAAAATGAAATTCTTTTGATGGCCATCTACTCTAATTCTAGAAATTGACCCTGCATGACATCCTATGATTCTTAGAGTCTAAGTTTTGATAAATGCTTACGTAAACCTCATATATCCAATATGAGTATTCTCCTTTTAATTGGCAACTAGTTGTAAGCTCATTTTTTCATTTTCCTGAACATGTATATACTTGTTATTATTACCCTCTCTTTGGGCAACTATATCTGAAAAAAACTAAGAGCCTTATGGTTCTTGTTTGCTCTTTGTGCATCCTCTGTTCTTTTTATTGAGTCGACTCTCAGCCTACATAGGACCATCTATATGCTTTCATCGCCACACCCTTCCACACTTGCCATTATGAATACTAATTTTTTTATAGGATGAGTTTATATGATTGAGGGATGTGCAAAGCTAGAGCTCTCATGGAGAGGGTGTTCGTGTGGATTGTCTCAGCACTCAGATTATGAACTGTGGACATAGATTGTTTGAGAGAAGATGGGAAACTTATGAAGTAAGCTTCCATGTCATAGTATATGACTTTATCCTCTTATATTCTATGTCTTGGTTATATAGATGGTGCGCACCAGTTTGTTGTTATAAGTGCTAAATGTAAATTTTAGGTGTTAGATATGTAAATACATAGGAATTGGGTGGTATGTATGTAAATGTCCCTTTCTATTTTTATCATTAAGATTTCAAAAACTGAACTTTTCAATCGTAATTTCTATTTTATTTTAAAACAATATTTTCCTAGAAAATTCTACAAAAGAAGAAAAAATGTTTAAATCCTATTTTTTGCTTACTAGTTTCTGTGCCACGAAAAAACGTTGAAAAACAGAAAATAAACAAAACTGAATAGATGCAAACTAAAAAAAAGTGAAGAATATAGTGAAAAAATTATTATTATGTCACTAACAATTNTTGAGTTGTATGATCCTTGCTCTTGCCCCAAAGAAGGGAATAGAGGCCAGCTGTTATAATTATTGCCCCAATAATCCTACAACGTTCAATATAGCAAATTAAAACCTTTCTTAGAAGTTTTAATTTAATTATTTAATCAAACCTTTCATCTATTTTAACACTAAAATATTAACGAGAAATGAAAAAAATTCTTACATTCCAAGAGGTATTTTCTCTGCAAGAATGATAGAGCCCATGACAGCAGTAACAATCATACAAAGCGGAGTGAAGGCTCCGGCAAAAACTGGTCCTTTGTCCTTTAAAACCAGCTCCAACAAATAATTAGTAACCCCAGTACATACCACGCCCTGTAAAAAATATTGTTTTTTTCTTGATTTTCAACTTTCTCCTTAATATTTCTGATTAATGTATTTTATTTTTTTACTGAGGAAGAACTTACTGAATATATGATGGCAAAGAGCCTCATATCCCACTTTATAATCCATGATTGGGATCCATGGTCCAAAACTAGGGCAAGTACCGTGTTCATTACAGCACCCATGGAACAAATCAAGGTGGTGAGACTAAATTTAGCCTCATATGATTTTAATGTATTCGACTATCATAAATGCACGTAATATTGTTAGATAACGTGTGATAAACAAAAACTCAAAATTAAGAACTCTTGTTATTACCTGCAGTATTAAGAAGATGCACCAACTGGTGCTGCTCGTTATTATCATTAATGTTCCCATAATCCAATTCAACCCTTCTTTATCATTGCCTTCGGAATTAACTGCAGAATGATGTTCTCGCCCTTTGTACCGTGGGAACTCTGCGGCCGGTCCTTTGTATAGAACCATGAGGAGTGAACCAGCCAAGGCTAATAGAATTCCAATGACCTTAGCTTTGCCATGTCTCTGATATATGTTCAGTTTCTCAACTCTGCTTTTGGTTAATAAACCAATGTTAAATAAAAACATAGACAGAGTTAACACCTTATTGTATGGTTAAGATCAAAATTCGAGTACAAGATTGCTTCAACTTATTGAGGGACATGAGGCTTTAATTAGATTTAGCCACACATTTATATTTAAAAATATGTTAAGGTCAGAATATCTGGTGATAGGCCATAAATATTCATAAATTTTAGTTTTTTGATCTGAAACGAGTTTCACCAGAGGTGTATCTAGCTTAATTTTGGTATCATTTCGTTCATTCCTCTATGAGGGGCGTCGAAGGCGATGGCTCAACACTGATTAGGTGTTTCATTCAGTTTATGGCCCTCATAACACTCGGTCTCGTACTGCAATTGAAAAAAAACTCAAAAGTATATTAATTTAATTTCTTAAAGCTGAAAGGCATGTATACCTAGGTTTTAGGATTAAATGGATGTAATAATCGACCCCCTCCCACCCTACTTTTAATTTGCATGCATGATGTTTTTGGGTTTAATCTCGTACCTGATAGTTGGAAAATATGTTGAGCTTATGCTTTTTGAATAATAACTTTATCTACTAGTTTATTACCTTAAGTTAGCCCCATTTTAATTCTACTCCTCAATAAGTGATATCAAAGTCAATAGTATTTTGATAATAACAAAACTTAAGTAAATACTACAGAATAAACACAATAAAGATCACAAGCACTAGACACATTTATATGAATTGATGAGATCCACCTGCATCTACAATTGTTCTGAGATCTAATTATTCCACTATGCTTTGATGGTGGATCAAAAGTTGTTCTTCATATATAAAAAGGGTTTAGGGGACCACTTTGTAGTTACCACTTTGCATAAATATATCCATTTGTTGTACTTAATAAAAGGGATAGCATAGACCTATTCTAGTTGACATGAAACAATGAGATAACACAAATTCCTGTTGTAGATAGGCATATTAGAGCAACGAAGGAGGAAATCATTTAAGAAGAAAGTCGCTTCCTTCATGTAGGCAACACTACGTGAAAATAACTAAATAACGTCTATATTTGTGGCGGGACTTGTCCGATGAAATTATTTGTTTTGCTTTTACATTTGATTTACACCGTGCATTATTAATGATGAAGTCTGTGTTGTCTCATGCAGACACAATAAATTTGTGTCGACAGTAGCGATGACATTATTCATCTTTATCTTTGTCACTTAATAGTGAATGAATTTACGAACGCTACAATCGACACAAATTATGGAGTGTCGGAAAGGGCCGATGCAAATTTGACGCCTTGCTCTTAAAATCTAAACCTGCACCTGTCAGACGCATTAACGCTCTCCGTTGTTCTATTGTTTGCTCCATAAACTCTAGCCCTCCAGTGAATGCCCCCAGTGATCGCTCCTCTTAAGTGACCGTTCAGTGACCGTCCGACGACCTCGTGACTCTGACAAATCATCATATGCGAGCTTTTCTTCATGGTAAAAATATTTCCTGCTTTTTTTCAAATCTTTTGTTTTTTCTTTGTTGATTTATTCTATTTTGTATGTATTAGGGTTCAACTATGCATTAGGGGATGTTTGGCTGCAAGTAGAATGTAGGGTTAGTAGGATTTAGTAAATCCAAAAATGTTAATCCATTAAATTTGATCCACTCTCCTTGTTAATTTAGTTAAGCCGGATTTAAGTTGAATCAAAAGCAAAATTTCGGCTCTTAAAACTTAAAATTTGTGAATTCGTGGAACTCTTGCATTTTTGTGTTTGTTAGGGGGTGTTGGGTAAATCCACTTGTGTGTGTATCTTTATATATGTGTATGTGTGTGTGTTTGTCTATCTATATTATTATTTGTGTGTATGTATATATATTTATGTGTGTGTTTATATTTATGTGTTTTTGATAATATATGTGCGTGTGGTGTGTGAATGTATGTATTTATATATGTGCGTGCATGTGTATAATTGTGCCTATGTATTTATTTGTGTAAATGTTTGCATGTATGTGTATATATGTTAGAATTGTAGGTTTAGGTATATGTACATAATTATGTATGAAATGATCATTGTATGAGTGATATTTAAATGTCTTAATTTTTAAATCTACATAAACTGCTGATGGATATTTGAGATCAAGGATATAGAATATATTGTAACCAAGTAGAAAAGGAATCATTGATGATTTCTTGAATGATGTTCAAGAATTTGTGCAAGTGATAATCCTTAGAAACACTCATGATGAAATGAGCTTTGCCTTCATAAAAAATCATTTCTTCATATATGTTAGGATCATATTCCGTTAAGGGAAAGAACATGATGAAGCACCACATGATCATATTGAACATCTGGTTAATACTCGACATGTGCAGTCCAGTTCCAATAATTAAGTTGAAAGCTCTTACGGTATAACTTCAACTTGATCTCATTAGGCATTATATACAATAATTTTTGTGTTTTGCGCATGAAACTTTTATGGGAATGTTGCACCACATATTCAGAGTTATTAATAGTGCTAAGAATATTGAGCATTAAGTAAGATTATATTGTGCTTAGAGAATGTTTTAATCGTGTTGCAGTATTTCTGAAGGAGATTCTAGACGGCCTCTACAAAAAAAAAAGTTTCGAAGTTAGGGTTACTATCATAAAAGATACACCATGGTGTTAATGGTTATTTGTTGTATTATAAGATAATTACAATGGAGTCACAATGCAAATTTTGTGGTGCTGAGATTCAAACAAATAAGTCAAAAAAGTAAAAATCAGAAAAAGTATTTCATACAAGCATCTCTTCTACTTCCGCCTCATTCTTTGACTTCAAAGATTATTCGTTTTTATGTCTACAACTCCTCACATGATATGACATAAGAACAGATGTGTTGATACCAACTCTTTTAGTCATCCGTCAGATGGGGAAGCCTATAAATATTTTGATCGTATTTATCTTGACTTTGTTGTTGAACCACACAATGTTCGACTTGACTTATGTGCAGACGAGTTCACATCATACAGTCAGACTGTAACTACGTATTCATGTTAGCCAGTGATTATTAGAGATATAACTTGCCCCTTGATATGCGCATGACACGTCGTTTTTATTTTTAATGTTGATCATACCCGATCCATAAGCCCAGAGGAAAAAATTGATATCTACTTACAACTTTTTATTGATGAGCTTCAAATTTTATGGGAAGCAAGTGTGTTTATTTTTGATATTGCTACAAAATAGAATTTTCATCTTAAAATTGTCATGATGTGTGTGATTAGTAATTTTTTGGTTTATGTGATACTATATGATTGGGGCACGGCAAAAAAAATTAGCTTGTCCTTACTGTATGGATCTGTCCAAGGTATTCATCTTAAAACATGAAAGCAAAAAATTTTTGGTTTGGAATTGGATGAAGTAAGAGAGATGATCAAAGGAATAAAACTTCTTATATCTACTCGTTAAGCTTTTGTTGAAGTTAGATGAGAAGAGAGTAGAAAGAAGCTTATGATGATTGGAAATGGGAGTTCATTAAGTGCTGAAAGATCAACTCTAAACTCCAAATTCTTCCCATAGGAATCGTCTCACATGTGACTCGCAAAAAAATCGGGCACGTCAAAGATTAATGTTGAAAACTCCATGGAAAGTCTGTAGATTGGAATTCTCAACATGAAATGAAAGATCAAGAGAGCAAGACTAATGCCGCCACAACATTTGAATGGTCATTTGTCTCATTCACGAAGGAATAGCTTAGAGTACTGAAAAAACTTCTTAGGGATAATACAGAATAGCACACCAGCTTCATGTCACATCAGGGTAAAATATATCCTTCGATCTTATCAATAATGGGAGATTTAGACCTTGGATCATAGATTCATGAGCTTTTGATCATATGACTGGTTACATCAATGCTCTAGTTAATGTCAATAAGATTCTACATTTAAATCCGTCAGACTTGCAAATTGATACTAAAAAATTACTAAAAAAGTAGATGTGGAGCTCTCTCAGGATATTATTTTTTCCTCAACTTTATGTGTTCCATAGTTGGACTGTAGTTTAATTTTATTTTTCACAGAGCTAATAAGCTTACTCGTAATATGAAATGTATAACTAACTTATTTGCAAACTTTTGTGAATTTTAGAGTAGGCTAAAATGTATCAAGACTTGTACATGCGATACAACTGAAATGCTATGAAACACCAATGATACAAGCAAATATACGTGCCGACCATGTAGTATAGGAAACTTAGTATGTGTATCGATCTCACGAGGAATTAATGAACTTTCGAAGTCGAGAAAATTTCTAGTATACTGGTTTTGAGTCTAGCCTGAAGGTTCAAAATTTGAAAATTTTAAAGTTTCTTGTCCTAATATTTTTGCAAAAAGTAAATTTATATCTAGTTTTGAGTTTGAGCAAGTGATATGAAACTTCTCTTGAATTGTTCTTATGCAAAGTAAATATATCTCAGTGACTAATGAAGTTTGACAATCAGGAGCAATAATTTTTCTTGGCTCCTCTCGGCGATCATAAAAAAATTAGAGTTTCATATTACAGTTAATCCTCTAACCACACAAATAGTCATGTGTTTACAAATTTTCCTACACAATTGCACAATCCTAACAATAGTATTTCTCTTCTCTTAGAATAGTATAAGTTAACCTAATTGTTCTACTAGCCTACTCTCGTAGTACTAGATCACAACACATCCTAAATGATCGGTTTATTCATAAATTATAAGAAGAATTTTAAACCATCAACCTATAAAAAAATTACATGCAATCATAGAACATAGAATCTAATTGCATATAATCTAATTCAAGAGAGAGAGAAGTTTAAGCCATACTAATTATATTTAAACACAACATAAATTTCATTGCAAAATCAAATTTTAACAAAGTTAGAACAATCTCATCGATGTTCTACTTTGATTCAGACGAACTTATAATGAAATCCTTGAGTTCTGCACCGTTTGAGTACAAAAATGGATACACAATCACTCTTACACTTGTTCTCACTCGAGCGAACACTCACACTAACAACAATCCTTAGGATTCCTCCTTTGAAATGCTTTGACTGCTCCCGAGTATTCTTCTTCCTATCGTTCGTCTCTAATCCTCTCTTTCCTCTTATTGGTTCATATTAGGCATTTTTTAACTCCTTTTACTCAAAACGACATGAATGGAAGCATCCAAACAAAAATCTTACTCTTATTGGCCCTAGATGCCCAAAACCAATGTCTGGGCCTCTAGATTCGGGTGTCTGGGCCTAGGCCTCTTGATTCGGGCTTCTGGGCGCCCAGAAATGGAGCCTAGGCGTTTGTTTCTAGTTATGGCGCCTAGGTGCTTGGTCCTCTAGTTTCGAGTATCCAGACGTCTGTTGCTTTTTTTCGGGGGGCCAGTACAACATGTGGGCACTCAAAATTGGTGTCTGGGTGTCGGTTCAGCCTGTTTGGATCCTACCTTTCAAAAAATAGAATTATTTATATGGTACATGTATTGATATCCCACAACAGAATGGGATAGCAAGTACAAAGTTGATGGTGGTAATGAGAGATTCAAAACTAGACTGGTTGCAAAATGTTTCACTCAAGCCTATGAGATCTCAATTATCAGGAGATATTTGCACCCGTTGTCAAACTGAACACTTTTAGAGTTATCATCTATGTGGTAGTTAACAAGGATTGTGGCTTGCATCAACTTGACATAAAAAAAATGTCTTTCTGAATGGAGATCTTGAAGAAGTGTGCATGGAGATACCACCAAAACTTGTTAATGATTCTAATAAACACAGTATGAAAACTCAAGATGTTTCTCTATGGTCTTAAGAAATCACCATGGTCATGGTTTAAATGGTTTGCTAAAATATGAGATATAACATATATTCTCAAGGTCAAGCTATACACCATTCATAAAACACACTTAGGGATGTAAAATTGCTCCACTGATAGCATATGTGAATGATATGATTCTTACTGGTGATGATGAAAGGGAAATTCTTAAAATCAAACAAGTGTTTGCCATTGAATTTGAAATCAAGGACCTAGGAACCATGTATATTTCCTAGGTATGGAAGTAGCAAGGTTCAAGAAAAGCATTGTCATATCCTCGATAAAATACTTCCTAGATTTGCTAAAGGAGATGGGAATGATTGGATTCAAACTTGATGATACTCCAATAGAGTCCAACAGGAAGTTTAATAGAGGAAAAGAAAATATATATGTGGATAAGGGAAGATATCAAAGATTGGTGGGAAAATTCATCTACCTATTACATACTAGGTCAGATATTGCATGTTTTATTAGTATTGTGAGTCACCATATGAATAACCCAAATGAAGAGCGTTTAGAGATGTACAAATCCTTAGATTTGTCAAGCAAATTTCTTGTTATAGATTACTTTTTTAGAGAACCAGAAACACATAGATACTTGTTTACACTGATGCAGGTTAATTTGGGGAATTCACTGACAGGTCTACCATAGGTTATTGCTCATATGTATGGGAAAATCTGGTCACATGGAGCAGTAAGAAGCAAGTGTTTCTCTAGAAGTAGTGCAGAATCAGAATACAAGACAATTGTCTTAGAAATTTATGAAGGGATTTGGATTCAGAAATTGTTGAAGGAATTTCAATGTACCTTTAATTGGCCTATACAACTATTTTGTGACAGTCAAGTAGCTATAAGTATTGTCAATAATCTTGTGCGTTATGACATTACCAAAAATATTGAAATTGGTATAATTATGATATGACCCGACGTCAAAATAAGCACGTTTTTCCACAAAAAATAGGGCAAACACAACTATTTTCTTCAATAATCATAATAACTTGATAAAAACACAGTAGACAATCACTTACAATTTGAGAGGTAGGTGATTTCTCCAAATTCATTAAAATCTTGAGGTAGAAAATCTCTCTCAAACCCTAAACCTAAGACTCACAATCCAATATCATCCACCCCCCTAAATCTAGACATAACAAGCATATTTATACCCAACAATAATAATAATAAAAGACTAAACTGCTCTTAGGCGTACAAAGATAAATTTTCCCTTGGGCTAGGCGCTAACATAAAAAATCACCCCCCCATCCTCTCCACTCCCACAACTATCTCTATTTCTTCATTCTCTGTCTCCTCGTCATACAGTATGAGAACTTATAATTTTTTATCCTTGCAATGGTGTCCTTGGGTAAATTTCTCATCACTGGAAACATAACTCTTTGGCTTGCTTCTCTCGAATATGTCTCTGTAAGACGCTTGAATGTTGCTCCCGGTCCTTGACCTCCACTATTTGTGTCTCATGCAACCTCCCTCTGGATTTCCACTATTTGAGCTTGTGATATCGTCTTGGTTGTAGCAGTTTGGTACGATGTTCCATTTGTGTTGCTCCTGTCGGCCTTCTTCATCTAATTCTTGTCCTCTACCATCTGAGCTAGTTCTATCGTCTCCCTCAATCCTTGCAGTCTCAATAGTCAGCGTGATGCTCGTATGTTGGGCTTCATGCTCTTCATGAAATTTTCCACCAATCCTGTTTCAGAAATCTTCCTCAGTCGTCCCAACAATCCCTCAAATCTCCCTCAGTATTCCATGGCAGTCCCCCTCCTGAGTAAAGACATAGAATTGCTCGGAATTTTTTCGACAAACAATCCTTGAATTCCTCCCAATAATGGATCATGTATCTAATCTCCCTCCACTGAAGCAGGACTAGAGCTTTCCTTTCGAAACATAATTCTGCATCCATGAGTTTTCTTCTCACCTAGCCCGTTCACAGCGATTTATCCTTCCGCCCGATACTCAACCCATATGCATCTTCCCCCTCGAAGATCAACATCTTCAACTTCCTAGCTCTAACAACTCCACCCAAACTCCCTCTCCCTCTCCCTCTGTTGTTTCGACCCAACCACCTCCATCAGAAATTTGCTTATCAGAGCCAATGGAGGGGGTTCATGATGGTGGATGTTTTCCTCATGTTTTTCACGCTCGATCTCTTTTTCTTTAGGTTTTGCAAATTTAGCACCCGACGGGGTCTTGGATTGCATCTCAATGAGTCTCTTATCACCTCTCGAATTTCCCCTATTTTCTCAAATCAATCCTCCATTCAGTTCTCCATTGAAGAAAACCTATCTTCTATAATGGTGAACGTTTCTTCCATCTCATATCTGATTTGACTTCTCTCTTCCTCTAATTTCTTCTCCAAATCATTTACTTTCTTAGCTGTCATTCTTCTCAGAATTTTTTTTTATCACAAAAGGCAATTTTTATATGCAAAAATTTGTCGTCTGCTTCAGGATGTTCCGCAAGTCAATAATCCAGGATCATTCTGATCGTGGCTTCCCAAGTAGCTAAAATAACGACTGTTTGGTAGCTTTGGTCTAGTCTTCCCAACTAGCTTAGAATCGTGACTGATGCGCGAGGGAAGAGCTGGAACAAGAGAAAAGTGACAGTTATGAAAAAGGAACATGAGAAAGTTGGGAGTTTCGTGTCTCTATAAGTCGCTTCTCAGTCGCTGCTTTCCCAAGTAGCTCTGATCGTGACTCTATCAGGTAGAAGGCTTGGGAGTAAGAGGAAAATGGGAGTTTTGGGTTTCTGTACGCTGCTTCCCAATCACGGCCTTCCCATTTAGCTCTAATCGCAACTGCATTGGATAGACGATGCAAGAGGAAGAGAAATAATGCGACAGGAAGAGAAAAAGTGGAGAATTGGGTTTCTGTATGCTGATCCCCAGTCATTGTTATTCTAGATAGCTTTGATCGCGAGTGTATCAGGTAGAGGACGTGAGAGGAAGTGAATTCTGCGCGAGAGGACGAGAAATGTGAAATTTCAGTCTTTGTACGTCGATCCCTACCACAGTGTCCCCAACCCTTTGCGTCTATGCGACAACCCTTCTCATCCCCTTGCACGCAACTGTACGCGACTTTTGGGTCTAGATAATATGTGATTCTTCCCAATTAGCTCCAATCATGACTAATTTGCGAGGTGAAGTCAAGAAATCGTCTGTATGCCACGATCCTTTCTCACGTAGGGATTATTGCCCGATAAAATCATAGCCGTTCTGCTCTATTGCAATGTCGTCTTTGCCTTCCCCGCAAGCTTTAATCGAGACTGTATGACGATTTTGGGCACTGTTTCCAAAAATCTTTCTCTGATACAATTTTGATTTGATCCAACGTCAAAATTGACACGTTTTTTTACAGAAATTCGGGCAAACACATAAATTTTATTTAGTATTCTAATCAACTCAACAAGAATACAAAAGAGAAGCACCCACAATTCGAGAGGCAAATGATCTTTCCCAATTCCTACAATTGGAGAGGTTGAAAATTTCTTCCCAACCCTAAACCTAAAACTCACAATCCAATCTCATGCATTTTCCTAATCCTAGACATAGAATGTCTATTTATACCCAACAACAACAATAATAAATGATTAAATTGCCTTTAGACATACAAATGATAAATTTGTCCTAAGGCTAGGTGCTAACATAACAAGCTTCTCTGAAAAAGTTAATGGTGGAATTATACAGCTAAGTTATATTTTGACACATCAACAAGTTTTTGTTGTATTCACCTAAGCTCTTCCTTCAAGCAACCTCTGTGAGTTGTTTAATACCAAGCTTGGGCTCTACAATATCTATAACCCAGCTTGAGGTAGAGTGGAAATCTTAGAGGATCGATGTTCTCTTCATGGTGGGCCCAGACCGACCATCTCATGTGTGATTGATGGATTAATTGAAGACAACTTGGGAAATATCTTGATTAGTTATTATTATCTTCCTATTTATGTTTATTTCTGAATTATTTCATTTTCATGTTTAGGCTAGATATATTTGGTAAGATTGTAAAATAGGAGAGACTNTTGTTGAATGAATGGAAACTTCTCAAACCCCTTGTTATCCGTATGTTGAAATGAACCTGGCCCCCTCTCTTCGAATTCTCTCTTAATTTATAGCTTCGATGGCATGCAAACCCTCCTTTTTAACACTATTTATATTTATTACAAGGCATGCGTTTGATAACCCACAAATATTTGCAACAAATAAGTGATCCCGGTCATAACTTTGTTAATTTATATAGTTGAAAATTTGAACTCCATAATTTTATAACCCACAAAATGGATTCTTCAAAATCTCGTGTAATCGGTCAAGGCTCGACGTATCAGTGTAAAGATATGTATTGATGAAGTCTTTTAAGCGTTTGTGCAGATAACTGAATCTGGTCGGTGCTATTTTAAGTTCAACTTGACCTCTCATTAATCCAAACCCTCTAATCTTAAAGGTCTTTAGTCTGGAGAAAGGATTATGCTGATAAATAATATAAGCATTAAATCTGTAAAAATTTGGGCCTTACCTGAGCGCCAGTGATAAAACGAAAGTAATTGGTGGGATTAGATTTTTGAGAGCAGAAGCATAACCTGCGGATGTCAACTTGGCTCCCATGAATAATAAGTTCTGATCAAGCACACCCCTAGTTTGATAAAATAAATCATGATTATCATTTAACTATGACTCCTGATATAGATTAATGGAACGAAGAAGTTATGGGCATTTACATAAATTCCACGTAATTACTATGTATGTACATATCTAACATGTAAACTTTGATTTTTCCATTTTTGACACTCGACACTTTTACTAACTCAATGAAACACACGTTTTAAAGCATTGGTAAAGTTTAGTTGTTAGATGTGTAAATACTTAGGATTTGTGTGGAGCAGTTAGGCGGAAAGACATTTACTGTAACAATCCAAGTGCTGTTATCTTCATGAAAATGAGCCGCNACTATGACTCCTGATATAGATTAATGGAACGAAGAAGTTATGGGCATTTACATAAATTCCACGTAATTACTACGTATGTACATATCTAACATGTAAACTTTGATTTTTCCATTTTTGACACTCCACACTTTTACTAACTCAATGAAACACACGTTTTAAAGCACTGGTAAAGTTTAGTTGTTAGATGTGTAAATACTTAGGATTTGTGTGGAGCAGTTAGGCGGAAAGACATTTACTGTAACAATCCAAGTGCTGTTATCTTCATGAAAATGAGCCGTGTCATCCTAGGCCTCCTTCCCCTGCTACAGATGAAATTATTTAGGCAAAAGGACAACATTTATCAATTTCAAGATGCAACTGTTCTTGTTTCATAAATATATCCAAAAAAATTGTACCACTTGGAAGCGAGCAAGAATTGTACCTCTCAAAATAGAGCGCGAACGGAGCAATAAAAATGGCAGCAACGATATTACGGTATGCAAACAGCACAGTCTGGCTCATCCCATCCTTAAGAACCGCCAAAAATACAATTGACATACCCGCAAAGCTCAACTGCTGAAGCACCATGGCAGCATAAGGCTTCACCTTCTGATACATCTTAGTAAGTAAACATTATTTCTGAATGGATGCCGCATTTTTAATTCTTGAAAAGTTATTTTTTTTTCTATTTATTTATTTATTCGGACTCTTTTATCATTCCTTTGTTTTCTCCCTCGCAGTATTTTGGTCGCCGTCTCTCCACTTTGACCACAGAATGTAAAAAAAAACAAAAAAAAACTGGTGAGTCACTCCTACTTTTAACAGTGCAAAAATAAATTTTATGGACCGCCGCCGACATATATGAAAAAACTGTGTAGTTACAATATATACAAGAAATGATTATAATTGCTGTTGATCTACAGCAATGCAAATTTTGGTTTTACTGTTATGTGTTTCAAGCATTTCCTATATAAATTCAATATCACACATACGATAAAATGCATTGGTTTCAAACAATTCTTTTATATTGAATTAATTTTCATTTAAGATTAATTAAAATGGGGCGTTTCAACAATCAATAAAATTAGGTGTTATTATGTGCATGCAAGGGAATTTTTCTTTTTTTTTTCGCTTATTTAAATTTAATATGTATTTGGCAATGTTTGGCTCATCACAATGTCACATATGTCAATTGTTCATTGTAAAGTAGATTGACATTTTATGTATTCCGACTGGCGAAAATTAAGCTGGAAAGCTCGTCGCAAATTGAGGGCATGTTAGGATACATTGAAATGTTGGTTGAGGGTCCGTTTGGGGCAGCTTATTTGGTGCGGTGGCGTTTTGAAAACGCACTAGGATTGTTTGGGTAAACTGTGTTTTGGTAGCTTATGCGTTTTGAAAACGTTGAAAGCAGTGTTTTTACACAGCACCTATCTAGGTGCAGTGGCAGCTTTCTGGCAGCGGTCTGATTTTTCTTAAAAAATAAAAATTTCTAATAGCCACCGCACCTAACTTATCAATAGATATTTTTTAATCAGCTTATCAGCACGTTATTCAATAAGTTGCAGTTGGAACAAACAAACCCTGAGTTTATTGTTGATAATGTAATATGCTACTGGCTAAGAGATCTTTTGGATCACTTTTATTTTTAATATTTTGATTTTAAATAAAATATCTTGTCTTGTTTGATTAATTTATGATTCTTTTTACACTATTTAAAATATTTAAAAATTATTTTGATTTTGTTTTTAAAAAATATGTTAATTCAATATTAAAAATATAAAAAAAAATTAAAATATGTAAAAAATGCATNTGTCTTGTTTGATTAATTTATGATTCTTTTTTACACTATTTAAAATATTTAAAAATTATTTTGATTTTTTTTCAAAAATATGTTAATTCAATATTAAAAATAAAAAAAAATTAAAATATGTAAAAAATGCATTAAAAATATGTTTTTTTTTAAAAAAAAGAAATGAAAGAAAATTTAAAAGACATAATTGATACATGGCGTAAACAAACATGTTTTTAAAAACATATGAGAATGTANAAAATGCATTAAAAATATGTTTTTAAAAATAAAAGAAAGAAATGAAAGAAAATTTAAAAGACATAATTGATACATGGAGTAAACAAACATGTTTTTAAAAATATATGAGAATGTGAAAAAAGATAATAAAATTAATTTCACACAAGACCTTGGTCTTCACAAATGTATTGAGTTTTAGTTGAATGGATATATGCTGTGACATCTATGATTACACATTTGCTTTTAAATTAAATAAAATGGTATCATTTGCTAGTTATTTTTCTGTCAGGAAAAGCATGTGGAAAACGGAAAAGCAAGTAAAGCTAGTGGGTTTTTTTTATGTATTTTTATTTTTTATTTTTAAAAATAGATAAACATATCTTTTTAAAATAATTTTTAAGTGTTTTGAATGTTTCTAAAAACAATTGAATACAATTTATTTTAAGTCAAAATATAACTATAATAAAAATAAAAAAAAAATGAGTGATGACCTACTTTCTCTAAATTGGTAATTAAAAAAAAATATAATATTTCGCCAACCTTATCGGCCTCCTATGGTTTTGTCTTTGATTTATATATTGATTAATGAACATTCATCTTGTGATATGATTAGTGCTCATAGATTATTGTTTTATAAAACCTATCTAACATTTTTAGATAGCTCGGACTTCTCTAAAAAATTCATGCTTTCATTTTCGATATGATTTCCAAAGAAGGAAATAGGGGTCGCGTGTAATGTTAGTATTCTCAATAAAAATATCAATCAAGTGTATTATTATTATTATTATCATTATTCTTTGTTTATCCTTTTCTAATATTCTTATCAAAGTTTTTTTTAATTTTTATCCCTCATGTGCCAATGTATGATTTATGAATGAAATCTTTCATCCTCTAAAACTAGGGTAAGCACAACATGCTTAATAGCACTTTATGTACTTGAGCTTTGGAGATAAAAGATGAATTTGATCAATAGTATATCTATCTCATCTTTAGAATCATTTGCTTATTGTTTAATGAGGGGTATTAGTGATGATTGTTAAGCCTTGATCTTGCTTGCTTTTAATAGGATTTATGGTTGGATTTATTGTAAAGCTGGCTAAACGCAAAAGAAGGGAAATTAAAGCATGAGCTTGGTTAAATTCATCTCTCTTCTTTCTGTCTACTTTTGGGCGTAAATCTGAATTTTTTAAATCTGAATATTTGGTTAACAACATATATAAAATGCCATTCTAAATTTTTGAATTTAATGTAAATCTAAATTTTAGAGAAGACAATGATTCCTAAGTTCCTTAAATAAAATGTCAAACATAGTCTAACGCCTTTAATGGATTTAACTTCAACTAAGGGTCTGCTTGGGGCAGCTGTTGATTATTTATAATCTGTTGATAAGCAGATTATTCCGATAATCTGCAGATTATCATAATAAGCTGACTTACTATTTGTGACGGTTTATTCATAATTGCTTATTGGTAATTGTGACTGTATAAATGACATTCCTACCTCTATCTGGTAAAACTGTTTGGGGCAGTTTATTCAGAATAACTTATTGGTAGTACAAAAGCATGTAGTGCAGAAACATAAAATCATCACATATCAGTTCGAAAAGATGACAAACAGTTCTTACACTCTCGTGAGTATCAGAAAAAAAAAGATAAATACAAGTACAAGTACATTGAGAAATATTAAAATATTCAATTTCAAATTCTGACTACGCATGTCCTCGGCTGCACTATCAACCTGAAAAAATATTGGATTCTCATCACTGCTGGTAGTGTAACATGTGAGACTATCAGCCCATCGGAAGAAACTGCAACGAGCTGAAACACCTTGCGACAACCGTAAAACTATCTCCCACTACTATGACGTTGAGTAATGGAGCCGGTAATCCACAGTAACACAAAACAACTGTCTGCCACTAAAATCCTAGAAGTCATGTTGGTATAACTGCAAAAAAAAAAAAAAAAAAAAAAAGCTGAATGTCAAATCTTATCCAAAAAAGANCAAAAAAAAAAAAAAAAAAAAAAATCGAATGTCAGATCTTATCCAAAAAAAATACACATCAAAATGAATCTATAAGGTACGACGAAGAAAATAAAGACTTGCTGGATTAGCTGCCATAGATAGCATCTGCTATAGACTCCCTCAGAGCAGTCATCTTAGTCACACCCTCCGCGTCATGAACTTTAAATTCATTAAAGTCATTCACATCCTCGGGAACTGAAGGCTCGATCATAATTTATGATGGTTCTTCATAGACATTCGACTCATCGTTATCAGCCATATTGAAGTCCGTATTTGAACGTGAAGGATGTCGTCAGATGAAGTTATGAAGTGTCATCCTTATCCCACATTACTGACGGACCACCTTCATTTGTCTTAGCCATGGTGGAACTATATGAAGAATTAAATATGCATAAAGAAATTCATATTGTAAATCAACATGCATAAGAAAAAGTTTCCAAATGAACTAATAAGAGATGAAAGGCATCGAACTTTGTACATGGCTTAGAAGAGAAACAACAAAGAACTTAACAACTTCTTCTGCCACCCATACCAACAACAGTGTCCAAATTTGCTCATAAAAAATAAAAAAATAATAACACAAAGGAATTATGTGGTTCGGTCAAAGCTTACATCCACAGTAAGACATCGAACATGTTTTATTATGCAATTGTGTAAAGTTACATAGCTGTGATTCTCAAGGGAGAACACTACAACTAAAGTACATGTATAACAATAAAGCAATTGACATCTTTCATATACTGATTGAACGGTATTGAAAGACATCTAACTGAAGTACATGTGTGACAATAAAACAATACACTTCTTCTCATACATGTCGTGGAATCTAATTTCACCCGAAGCAACTGCCAAGTGTGACAAAAATTTTCTTCATTGTCAACTACAAATATGCATTTCCATCATTTAGATAAGTAAACAAGATACTCATATCTACAGTCATTATCATAACCATAATGAGTGTTGTTATAAAAAAAATATAATCACGATGTTAAAAGACCAATGCAAATCGTAGCTCTAAAGACCAATAAAACTCGTAGCTCTAAAATATAAGCACTGTATTTTCTCTCTACCCTCAGCATCAAAGGAGCCAGAAAACCCCATAAAAATATACCAACTAGATGCTCTAAAACCCAAACAGAAATAATTCATCAACACATAAATGAAAGTGAGAGAATTCATGCACTAAAGAGCAGCATTCAAAGAATTGCGGGTTCTGTATGTAAATGCCCCATGATACATTTTTTAACTAAAGAGCAGAGTATCAAAAGGGGACAATATTCAACGAATGCCCCATTCCATAGATAGCTTGCAACTCATCTCAACACCAACACCATATACATAGGACTCCAAGGCCAATAAATTCCCCACTATACAACTGAGCAACATTCAAAGTAATGCCCCATGATCTATCCTCTAACTAAAGACTGAAATGTATGTAAATGCCCCATTATAGAGTGGAATGTATGTAAATCCTCCATTATATTTTCTGCTAATAATGAATAATATTTGCATTGGAAATGAAGTGACAGGTATTGTTTCTTCTCCACAAATAACAAAAATTCAAAATATTTTCATGCAATGCAATCATAAAATAGATCCCAAGCATTCCAAAATTCCAAAATTCCAATTCCAACATTTCGAACCATGAAATTTTAACATAGGAACAAGAAGAAGAAATTTTCCAAATGACTCCATTACCAACCAGCTGAAGCCCATATATAAAGGTATACCCGACTTCATACAAACATAAATACTCACAGAACAACATAATAGGTGCAGTGGAACACAGATCCAATGCATTCAAGTGATTTGCTCATCTGCCATTCTTGTGATATGACCAGAAAAAAAAAATCAAAAGTGCACTGGAACATAGATGCAATACATTCAATGCATTCCAAAATAATCAAGCAAAGACATCCTCAAGAAAACCCTAAACCATTAACTGAATCTTGCAAACAAAAAAGAAAGACAATCGAATCGATGTTCGCAAGGAGAAGATCGAGCCATAAAACCAACCAGAAAGCATAGCAACACATAGATCTCACCAGAAGAACGATCAAATCGATGTTTGCAAGGGAGAAGATCGGGGAGGGAGAGCGCGAGGGAGAGTGCAAGAGAGATAACCCAAGGGCACAGGAGGAATTCAAGCCCTAAACGCCATTCGCGAACGCCGAAAGCATACCCCGCCCAGCGTGCGACTCCGTAGCACAAATAAAAAACCGCGCGTCGCGGCGAACGCCGCCGCACCAAAATAAGCTGCCCCAAACAGGCCTTAAATCAAACACCTTTTGGATTTAACAACATATGAATTTGATAATCTGGGATCTCTTGGATGTACTTCATATTTACCCCTATACCATTTCGGTGTCATAAATTTATGCATAAACATGCATGCTTAAATATGATGTTTGGTGCTACGTATGCAAATATGAAAGTTTAGCTGTTGGGCTTGTAAATACATAAGAATTGTGTGGTATTTATGTAAGTGCCACAGATATTTGTTTGGCTAAATTGCTGAGAAGGTTCTCACCAAAATAAAGTCTTAAACTGAGAATATAGTAAGTAACAGGGCAAGATTTCTGATATGGCAGGATTTAAGATTGAGAGATTTTAATTGAAAAACGAAATTAATTTATTGATCGCGTACAACAAAAATGTTGAGCACATGAAAATAATGCTATGAATTTGTCTAAAGTTTTGAACATAATTCTAAATTAAATAGTATTATAAATAGTTGAAATTTTATAATTGTAATAAAATAATTTTGATTCTGTAAAACGCAAAATGGATTTTGACTCTGCCGCCAATGCCCTCTCCCACTCATTGTTAAGCTTTTGATTTGCTCTCATACTATAGAGTTAAAAATATCTTACCCCACTTAGTGGAATAAAGGCTTTTTATTGTTGTTGTTGTATTAAGAACTCCGTCCACAAGTGCATTAGGCTAATTTGTATCTTCCTTTGCCTTTGTAGCTGATTTTTTTTTTTTTTTAATAAAGAATGACTAGAGGCTGTTATATGAGTCTCCAGCCACCCCTAATGTGTCTAACAATTTGAGTAGCACCTCCTTAAACCAACTGTGTTAGAGGGGATTCAAACTCCCGACCTGAGGGGCCTTGTACCGTGAATGCTAACCAACAGTTATGATGGTAATAAAACTATGATAAGATAAAAATAAAACATAAATTAAAGAGAATTTTACGAAGATTCATTTGGTAGGCAGTTTTTGCCCACAATCGCACTTAAGATTAGAGATTTTCACTAGGATTCAATACTAATACTTTAGGAAGTTCTCTTATGTATTTAGAGATGCTATTGAAGAGCCACAGATGTGGAACATCAATATGATCAAGATGAAAGGGAATCCATTGCAATGGATCATGCCTAATTAAGTGTGATTTGAATTTTAAATTCCCAAACGTTTGATTAGAAAATTTGCCTTTGAAATTTAAATTCAGAAGTGTCATTTTGCTTTTTTTAATGCCCCTTGGAATATGCCTTGGTTGGCCAACCATGTTTCATTTTAATGATCCCCTATTTTTAATTTCTTATTTAAATTCATTTGTCATCTCTCCTAATCTCTTTTGCTTCTTCTCCTATGTAGGGGTGTAAACGAGCTCGTGTTCGGCTCATTTATATTTCGAGCTCAAAAAGTGTGTTCGTGTTCGGCTCGTTTGCTGCTCGTTAGCAAACGAGCTGAACACGAGCTGTTCACGAACAAAGAGTCCTTTTAACAACCCCAATCATGTAGCCATAAGGCAATAAGGATTTGAGCAAGATTTAAAAGTTATTATTTATATTAAAGCATCATTTAAATCTAATTTAATAATTTTTATTCATTTTCTTAATCAATATTTTAATTGATTATAAATATTTATAGCCTTGTNATTGACAGGAAGAATTAAGGAAAACTTAATTAATTAAGTTTTACCAGATTAATTTCCCGCCCCTCCTGTTATCGAGAAAAAAGCAATGAATTTGATAGCTTGCCTTAATGAGCTTTATATGGGTCATTAAAACATTNTAAGTGTTTTGAATGTTTCTAAAAACAATTGAATACAATTTATTTTAAGTCAAAATATAACTATAATAAAAAAAAAAAATGAGTGATGACCTACTTTCTCTAAATTGGTAATTAAAAAAAATATAATATTTCGCCAACCTTATCGGCCTCCTATGGTTTTGTCTCTGATTTATATATTGATTAATGAACATTCATCTTGTGATATGATTAGTGCTCATAGATTATTGTTTTATAAAACCTATCTAACATTTTTAGATAGCTCGGACTTCTCTAAAAAATTCATGCTTTCATTTTCGATATGATTTCCAAAGAAGGAAATAGGGGTCGCGTGTAATGTTAGTAATCTCAATAAAAATATCAATCAAGTGTATTATTATTATTATTATTATTATTCTTTGTTTATCCTTTTCTAATATTCTTATCGAAGTTTTTTTTATATCCCTCATGTCCCAATGTATGATTTATGAATGAAAGCTTTCATCCTCTAAAACTAGGGTAAGCACAACATGCTTAATTGCACTTTATATACTTGAGCTTTGGAGATAAAAAATGAATTTGATCAATAGTATATCTATCTCATCTTTAGAATCATTTGCTTATTGTTTAATGAGGGGTATTAGTGATGATT
Organism: Phalaenopsis hybrid cultivar; assembly: GCA_002079205.1. Lineage (NCBI taxonomy): Eukaryota > Viridiplantae > Streptophyta > Magnoliopsida > Asparagales > Orchidaceae > Phalaenopsis > Phalaenopsis hybrid cultivar. The sequence goes on along the minus strand of JXCR01011337.1, from coordinate 36,376 downwards.
GTTAAGCCTTGAACTTGCTTGCTTTTAATAGGATTTATGATTGGATTTATTGTAAAGCTGGCTAGACGCAAAAGACGGGAAATTAAAGCATGAGCTCGGTTAAATTCATCTCTCTTCTTTCTGTCTACTTTTGGGCGTAAATCTGAATTTTTTAAATCTGAATATTTGGTTAACAACATATATAAAATGCCAATCTAAATTTTTGAATTTAATGTAAATCTAAATTTGAGAGAAGACAATGATTCCTAAGTTTCTTAAATAAAATGTCAAACACAGTCTAACGCCTTTAATGGATTTAACTTCAACTAAGAGTCTGTTTGGGGCAGCTGTTGACTATTTATAATCTGCTAATAAGCAGATTATTTTGATAATCTGATAATCTGCAGATTATCAGAATAAGTTAGCTTACTATTTGTGGCGGCTTATTCATAATAGTTTATTGGTAGTTATGACTGTATAAATGAACTTCGTACCCCTGTATGGTAAAACTGTTTGGGGCAGTTTATTCATAATACCTTATTGGTAGTATATAAGCCTACAGTGCAGAAACATAAAATCATCACAGATCAGTTCGAAAAGATGATAAACAGTTCTCACACTCTCGTGAGTATCAGAAAAAATAAAAAAAAGGATAAATACAAGTACAATTACAATGAGAAATATTAAAATATTCAATTTCAAATTCTGACTACGCATGTCCTCAGCTGCACTATCAACTTGAGAAAACATCAGATTCGCATCACTGCTGTCAGTGTAACATGTGGGACTGTCGATCCATCAGAAGAAACCACAACGAGCTGAAACACCATTGCGAGAACCGTAGAACTATCTCTCACTGCTATGACGCTGACACAATGTGAGTAATGGAGCCGGTAGTCCACAGTAACACAAAACACTTAATTGTATTTTAAGTCTCCAACTCACAAATAAAGTAAAAATTTTCATCTACATATATTTTTTATTTTTTATTTTTATGAAAGATGCATGAAAGGCCTAATGGCACATTATAAGAAATTCTCTTCATGTTTTGAATATCTTCGTATAACTTAAGACAGAATTGTAGATAGCTTAACCTGCTCTCAACTGGCACTAAATTTTTTTTAACCAATCATCGAGAATGTGATATGAAGGGAAAGAGTCAAAGTTCTACAATGAATAAGATTGTGCACAACTGCACAAGATCGATTATAGCTTGTTCATGAACTGTGTCGTTCAAGCATGCATTTTTAAGCTCGTTGAATTTTGTTTAACATGACTAACTTATTTTTCCTAACAAATTGCTCGTATAAAACTGGAGAAATACTCGGATAAAGCTTGATTATCATTCAATTATGCCTCATTTATTTCGATAAACAAGCAGTTCGTTAATAAGATTACTAATTTTTATATGAATGAGACTCAAATTAATGAACACGAACTCGAATATAGTCTTAAAAGCTTGATTAGAGTATTCGAGTTCGGGCACGAACATGCACCNCTAAATTGAAATATGATGATATACGTGATTTGATTTTGGCTGAGGAGGTGCGCAGGAAAGATTCTGGCGAGAACTCGGGTTTGAGTTCGGCACTGATTGTTGATTCTAGAGGAAGATCACGGGACAAGAACTCAAATAGAGGAAGATCAAAATCAAAGTCTAGTCAGCAGACAACTTGCTGGAATTGTGGCAAAGTTGGCCACATAAAAAGGAACTGCAGAAATCTCAAGAAGGAGAATGATGATGCAAATGTTGTAATTGAAGAAATACATGATGCACTATTGTTGGCAGTTCACAGTTCTGTTGATGACTGGATACTGGATTCAAGGGCTTCCTTCCATACATCTTCCCACAGGAATAATGCGGAATTATGTTGCAGGCAACTTTGGGAAGGTATATCTGGGCTGATGGAAAAACTCTTGACGTGGTGGGGATGAGAGACGTTGATATTGCACTCCCTAACAAGAGCAAGTGGATTTTGCAAAAAGTCAGACACGTTCCCGAATTGAAGAAAAACCTCATTTCTATAGGGCAACTCAATGAGGGTGGTCATTCAGTAGTGTTCTCAGATAATACTTGGAAGGTTACTAAAGGAGCATTAATACTGGCTCGGGGTTCAGTAGTGTTCTCAGATAATACTTGGAAGGTTACTAAAGGAGCATTAGTACTGGCTCGGGGTAATAAAACTGACACACTATATATGACTGTAGGTTTACTCAGGCGTGAAAACATGAGTCAGAGGTACATTATGGGGAAGCAGAAGAGAGTCAGTTTCTTGAAAGGTGGCAGAGCGCCAAAGACAGAAAAACTAAATTTTGTACGGACATATGGTGGAGAACCACAGAGCTATGAAAAAGTCTTGCAAGATAAAAGTTCGAGCAAGTGGGAGCTGGTAAAACTTCCACTAGGAAAGAAGACATTGCATAACAAGTGGGTGTATCGTGTGAAGACTGCGTTTGATGGCGGTAAGAGGTACAAGACTGCACTTGTTGAAAAAGACCTTCAACTGAGGCATGATATTGCCCATGCAGTGGGAGTTGTTAGTAGATACAAGAGTAAACAAGGAAAGTGCTTGGAGGTACAAGACTGTTTATGTTGATGTATCAGTNGTTCGTGTTCGGCTCGTTAACTTATCGAACGAAATTAACGAGCCGAACACGAGCTGTTCGCGAACAACGAGCGGTTTTGACAGCCCTACTCCTATGGCCTTACACCACTCCCCAGCATCTATAGTCCTCAAAAAATATTTTCAAAAGCCCTCTAGAAGCCATTGGTCACGATAAGTTCCACCTTACTGAGTCTTGATCCCCTTCCGATTACAACCCATTGAAACCATACGATCAATTCCAGATTATATCTATATATTCATCAAGCCTCTCGCTAACATCAGCTTTGAAATCCAAGCAAAACCTCAGAGAAATTACTTCAAAAAACATCTATACATACTTTTTCTTTTTCAAGGAAAGCTTTCCTCATAGTAGATTTATGTCCAATATAGCAACATAGTGAGTGATCTCTAAACTTTTGAGGTGATTTAACTTTATTCTAGTGTATTATTCATGCTAAAAACTATTTTTATAGCTATATTACTTTTAAGTTATAATGAATACACAACTTTCATGTGTGGTTAATTCCACCAAAAAGTCTAGCCTTTCCCATTTTATTAGAATATATTATTACCTTTTTATTAGAGTGAAACTATTAACGAGGGGGTGTTCCACTCATTACCTTCTCATAGTACAAACTGAATGTTTAGCTGCGTAATTTTTGTTGTTATATGGATGTTTATAATTAATTTTTAATTGTTTACATTTTGTTTCTTAAGTACTGATCATCGTTTGATTCTATAAATTTTTTACTTATTTTTTTAAAATAAATTATAAAAAAAACATGATATTGTTATCCATCTTTATTTTAAACTACACTAAAGAGATTAAGTACTAGAGATGTTACCGCCCATAGATTCTTAAGATATGTATTATCTTGCTCATAAGAACTACTTTGGTTTTCATATCTTCAGGATTTTGCTTGATTAACACTTCTATCTAGGGATGTAAACGGGCCGAACAAGAGCGAGCCCAGGCTTAGCTTGTGTTCGGCTCGCTTACATTTCGAGCTCAAAAAGTGTGTTCGTGTTC
>JXCR01011337.1:2271-26922 GCA_002079205.1 Phalaenopsis hybrid cultivar | reverse complement strand
TCCTTTGATGTTATATCAGCAGAACTCTATGCTGCTAAGCATGCTCTTTGTGATGTGTGAAATTTTATGGTACATTAAAACGCTTTTGCCTGTCAAACATATATCAATGAAGTTCATGCATCTATTTGATGGCAGAATCCATAGAGGCAACATTAATTTTCAATACATTATATCATGGCAATTCATGTGACACTTTCATTAACATGATTAACAAAACAGGTTTCATGTTGGGTATCGCAATTTAAAAAATTCATATGATTGTTTTAGTTTTCTTTTCAACTTTTTCTTTATTTCACATTTATGCAACAACAATATGGCCCTTTCTAAAATCTACTCTAATGTCATCAAATGTTGGCATTTGATTCTAGGTTCATCTTCCCATGCATCATTATTTCTTAAGCTAATCCATTTGTTAACATCAATTATGTAACGTTCATGAAGTGATTACTATTTCTGCTTTGGAGGGAAAGGGAAAAAAAGGAAAGAAGAGAACTTTTTAGTAGCTAAAGTCAATCTTTTCAAATGCATGTTTTATAGTAGCTTATGTAAAGAAGGATGTATATGATTAAACAATTTTGTTTTGTTTGTTGATCACGAGTTGAACAATCTTTTAGATTATTTCTTGTTCTATATGATATAGAGACTATTGGCCCACTTCAACTACAAGTACCTGCCATCAAGCACCCTTACTGATTGGTCCTTTCAATGTATCCTTAAGTTTAGGGGTTCCATGTGTGGGCCATTCACAGGCAGCTAAATCAAAATGCATTGCTACAAAAACATTGTGTAAAATAGCTTTTTCTTCTCAAAAAATGAAGTTTTTTTTTTCACTTGGTACAAAACTTTTATTGTGTGTTCTTCTACATCATGTTAGAAATCCATGGCACTGTTATCTCATAATATCTTATAAGGATTACCTAGGATATATGCTTTGATATTATCTTACTTGATATTTTTGAGTTTATCCTGCAATGTATATTTTTTAATAAGCCCCTCGACTTGAGAATATCCAAAGGAATGAAAAATTGAGCCTTTTGCATGTGAGCCATTGCTCTTATGAAGAATGTTCTTGTATTTCCTGCAGCGCAAGTTCTACTGAACAAAGGGATGACACATAAAACATGTTTAGTTCTTTTTCTCATCTTCACTTGGTCACTCTTTCAAATAGTTGATAAAATTGCATATATTAGCACACACCCTCCCCATAAGAGCGAAAGTAAACTTCTTAAGAAAAAACTAAAAATTGATTCAATTGGTGGCAAAAATCAATGGAAGGATTATTAAGTATTTGGTCTTTTTTAATAAGAAATTTATTCGTTTAAAATATAATGCTTAGTTTAAAGAAATGTGCTTTTTAAAGATAATTATGACTGAAAATTTTAAGTGTCACTAGGATAAAGATAAAATATATTCGTGTTAACGTGCTCTAGCTCAAAGGGTATTCTCGTTGGTTCCAAGTGTAGTGGTTACAAACTCAAGCACAACCTATGACTTCCATGAAACTAAATATTTACAAACTCAATGCATTCAATCTATGACTAGCTTTGTGCTCTCGCTAGTTATAAGTAGCTTAATGCCTGCTTATTTGTAACTCGTCTTTGTACTTGCTTTCTGTTAATAACTATTTGGAATAGGTTTGCTTCCTTTATAACAAAATAAAAAAAAGGAGAATATAATTTTCTAGTTCTTGATTAAGCTAACCTTATTAGTGAACAATGTTGTTCCTTTTTGTTTTTCTATAAATATTAAAGTACTTTAGCGTTATGGTTTCCCTTTTTGGAAAAAAATAAGGAATCTAAAGAACACAATGCTAAAATAAGCATGATGATTAAGCTAATTTATATTCCAATGCATTTTTTTCCTTTGTTATTTTTATTGGAGAATGATGTTCCTTCTCACTTTTATTTTTCAAAGTTACAGGCTAGTCTTGAGTTTTGATGATAGCTGTAGAAATGTTTATTATATTAGCAAACTGGATGCGCATTAGGACTGTGGTTTTCACTTTTTTTTTCCTAAGCAACCGCTGGTGTTTGATCTTCTAGGGTTTATGGAATGGCATGTGTCACTGTAGTGCGTTCACTGATGTTGTTGCGAAGGTTTTTGGGATGAGTAGCATCAAGAAGTGGAAAAAGCAACTTCTCGTGTTCGATGCATTATGATTTGGATCATTTGTATTATGTAAAAAGAATAAAATCAAATCAAATAAAAACATGCAATAAGGAGATTTTGAAATTCTTCAATTAAGTTCTCTGAATTGCCTTTTCTTCAATCTATATTGTGTTGTTGGTTAACAGAANTGTGTCGCCTTTTCTGGTGTGATTTTTCTCGATCTATTTTTCGCTTTATTGTCGTCGTTTTTTTCATAACAGCACCTTACTACATTGAGTGGCTCAATTTATTTCTGGTTCTACATTTTAATCTCATACAAATATTGTTTTAAAAATTATCCCTGTTTAAAATTATCAAAAGGTTGATTTATTTACAAAGATACCGCTTAAAAGCTTTTATACTTACATTTGTAACTCCTAACCTTTAATATATTTATGAAAATATGCATTTCACCTGGTATAAATTAGAATAATAATATTTTTTATATTATATAAAAAAATTTGTTGAAAAAAAAAATTAAATTAAAATAAAAATTAAGGTGTTACATATGTAAATACATGGTAACATAGATATTGATAAATGCCCTAAAAAAATATAGATGCCATGCCACTTCAGGACTGTCCGGGCGGCTGCAGCTGCGTGACTACCAAGCTGCTCTTTTTTTCCGACGCAGCGATCAGTCCTCGTCCAAGCCGTCTCCTTCAAGAAAAACAGATACCTCCAAAGAAAAGAAACGGTTTTGCGCCTCTGATTGTCGCGAGGCTTGCTCCGGCCTTACTCACGGCGTCACCCTCTTTTGCTCGCTCGCTCGCTCGCTTTACTCGGCTTACTGCGATCCCGACAGCTAGGCGAACTCCAGGAGGGAGACGATTGAGCGAGCAAGGTTCCGACCGCGACAACCCTAGCTGCACTCGATCCATCCTCTCCCGGGTACGTAGCTTTCCCGTTTTTAACCTTCCGTTTCTTAGCCTTATCATCGTTACTTTATCCAAAACTAATCTAATCGAACCCACCCTTGTCTCGTGAAAATCGAACATCGAGATAGCATGTGAGCATGTGCGCGCGCCTTTATCTGATCACTTTATGGATTTACTTGTATATATTTTATAAAGCTTAGGTTTTGGTCTGGGACTTTTGCGGGGAGTCCAGCGAGTATTTCGTTCAGTTTTGCGTTTGTCCTGGTGGTTAGTATTGATCTTGAGCTGATTAGGTGGGTTTGTTACCTCTGTCCTTTGGTTTGCTCTGGAAGCCAATTCGTTCATCTTCCCTATTTATGTTGTCAATTCTCATAAATCTGTGCTTATTGATGGCTGTTGGTGCTGGCAACTGCTAAAGATCTACACTTTCGCGTTACTTATTCCTAGAAATAGGTAAAGTTTCGTTCTTTTCTGGGTCTCTGTAAGTGTCATCCAACTCGTGTAGTGCAATTGATTTCAGCATTTAAGGGTTGGATGGAGATAATAGTGGGAGTTTTAATTTCAATTTCGTTAAGAAGGTGAGGAATTGTTGTGCTACTCATGCTCCGAGCGAAGAAGATTATTTAACGGACAAAGGATGTTTTCATGAAAGTTATGAGGTGATATTAGTGACTGCCTCCTTTGGGACTGCCTATCTATGCAAGCAGCCCTGTAGTTAGCCAGAGTTTATCCCAAAATCCTGATTAGCTTGCTGTATTTTTGGTTTCAGAAGCCTTGAACTCTTTTATCACATGACCGTAATCTTGTCTGGAGACATTCTTCCTTACTTTATCCGCTTTGTGCTTTTTCCTGTTTCTGTCTGTAAAAAGTGCTGTCACTGGGGGATGGTTTGGGTGGAGGGATAGGTTTTTCGGGAGATATTGTGAAATGAGATTATGACACGCCTTCACGCTTGGATTCTTTTTCTTATGGTTTTTAAGAAGAAAATGAAGTTGTATTAAAACTTTTGTTTACTATTCAATTACTTTTATTTGAAGCAAGGTTGTTCAAAGGTCCCTAAAAGGTGATGCACTATGTTTGTGTTTGTATATGCATGGATGTATATATACAGGGCACGAGGAACTGCAGAAATTTTTTTAACTTTCTGTAATTAAAACTCTTATTAAGATTGTCTTATGCGTTGTTATGTAAATTGTTGATTACTTAGTACAGTTTGTAGATCTATTGATTTTCTAGAATAATTTAAGAATGTCTGCTTGGTTTTCTCTAACCTTGCTTTTCTAGGGCTAGGAAATCAAACTTCTCTACCTGTACTTGGGTTTTCTCTTGTTAATGTCCTTATTTTTTTGATTAATAGATGATTTCTACTTGGAAATTTCTTCATTATTGTTTAGGCACTATCATTTATCTTGACACCATAAACTATTTTGTTGTGAGTGGAGAATACTCGCAGTTGCTGTTAAATGGTTGAATCACTAACAAGATGGTGTTAATTTATCCGATAACTATGAATGAAAGCATTTCATCAACGGGGAAAATAAGTTATAGTTTCTTGCAATTGCTTACATTGTAATATTTGAATTGCTGGATACTGTTGGAATGACTTGCATGCCTGGTGATGTTCTCAAAACTAAAATTTTTTATTTATTGTTGAAATGACTATATTTTCTTATTTCAATTGGATCACATCAGGGATCGACTTAAGCCCATATCTTTTTGCTTTAATTATGGATGCTTTTACTATACATTTACAGGAGGATGTACATTGGTTTATGCTTTTCACTGATGATACTCTTTTTTTTGGATAAGACTAGAGAATGAGTTCAGAAAAAACTTGAATTATGGAGGTCTACATTGGAGTATAAAGGGCTTAATTTGAGTAGTTCTAAAACTGAATATATGAAATGCAATTTTAGTTGTAGTAGCTATAGTAGCAGAGTTGTAACTATGAGTGATTAAATCATTAAAATGTGTGAACGTTTTAGATATTTCGGGTCTATTGTTCAAGGTGATGGTGATGTAGACGTGGATGTTATTAGTAGAATTTAAGTCGGTTGATTGAGTGGAGGAATGCATCGGGCCTATTGTGTGATAGACAATTACCTCTCAGGCTGAAAGGAAAAATTTATAAGATAATGGTGAAACTTACAATGTTCTATGGCACATAATGTTGTCCTTTAAAAGAGAAGCATAAAACTAAGTGCTGTTGAGATGAGAATACTTAGCTGTATGAGTAGCTTGACACTTAGAGATAAAATGCAAAATAAATTTATCCATCATAGGGTTGGTTTAGCTTCAGTGGCAGACAAAATTAGAGAGATTTATCTTAGATGATTTGGTCGAATTAAACGTCGACCATTTGATGATCTGGTTTGGAGAGTAGATGTTTTAGATTCAACTTATATTAAGAAAGACAAAGGTAGTCCTAAAAAGACTTGGGCTTATTGTATAAAAAATAATCTTAATCTATTAGAATTAAATGAAAATATGTCTGTCAATAGGACACAATGGAGAAAAAGGATTCATGTAGTCGACCCCACTTAGTGGGATAAAAGCTTGTTGTTGTTGTTGTTGTATTATCTGGAAGAGTTCTCCATGAATGCGACCGACATGGACTGTACAACAGGTTTGAGTGAACTGAAATGAAGTTTGATTGTTTAACACACACACACACAAAGAAGAATCGAACTTTGTTCTAGCATTCAAGTTTCTTTGGGAATCAAATATACTTTGCTCTGATTAAAGTATTTAAGGATAAATTTCATGTTTTTATGTATCTGGCTAATGTAAACATATGTTTAATTTAATGTTAACACCTGCATACAACTATCCTTACGAAGGAATGGAAAACAATCTGTAATGATAATCTAAATATTTTGGAAAAAGCTGACAGTGATGATATGATAACTCACTAATAGCTAAGTTTGGCATGCCAAAATGAATATGTCAAGAAAGATATACAATATAACTCGGAAGGAATTAGTGAGAGATGATGTTTTAGGGGAAAAAAAAACATTGTATTGTCTTTTGAAAATTAAGTAATACAAAATATGCTTAAGCGTTTTGAGATTATATGACGGAGACTTGAAGATGCACCAATGTTTGAAATTGTGCAAAAAGATTTGTACGAAATAGAGGTAACACTTTGGCCATCTTGGTTATGAATGTAATAGAATGATGCTTGGAGCCTATATAAAGTAGTTGGGAATTGTGCTAAGTGACATAAATCTAATGATGATGATAAAAGAGAGCATTTTCCTTCCTTATTGAAATGCTTATTATTTGAATAAAGTTTACATTGCTGCAGCAAAGTGCTCTCACAACCTATAGCTGGTTGCTTTTGGAAGAAATTTATTCCTGAATTTTGAATGAGTTTTGAGATGCCTTTATCTCTGAATAATTTGTGGCTCAATGAAATTACGAAATTAAGCCATGTCATCTCAATTGTCTTAGTATTTGCAATGAAATATTATTCATGCACAAGAAATCAATATGCTGTTGATATTTTTCTGACTGGCCGCTGAAATGAACCTTAGGCGTTTTTTTGCAGTGCTAATTTTTTTCTTTCCTCCTGTCTTAGTGCTAGATGTCAAAAAGATATCAATGTTATTAGATGTCAGTGCCATGTATCAAATTTCATGTGTTTGATTTAGTATTATATTTTTTAAAAATGATTATGTTTCCAAGGTTGCAATTGTTTTGTTCAATGTTATTCTTAGACTCTAGTACATTTATGGTCAGCTTACCCTCTACCTATCATCTTATATATAAAGTGATTTGTAATAGAATTTGTTGCTGATTCATGTGGCAAAGTGTCCATAACCCAGAATAATAAAATAATTGAACAAATGAGGTATCGAAGCTAGATTTTAATGCATATAATATTTCATAAACTGGTAAAGGATAGACATAATAACTTTGATGGCTTTTATGAGTTCAAAACTGCAAACTAAAACTATAAAAATCATAACTTGACATAAAATCACAAACAAATTTTGCCTTCGCAATTATTTGGGCTTACCATAATAATTGAAGCAATTGGTAGGATAGAATATGCAAAATAATTAAAATAATCTTTGGTTAGTATTATTGCTAAGGTTGTTCAGTTCTTTGTACACATCACTTTTAAGCGTAATTTTATCCTGTGCCCATGACATGATTAATAGTCACCATGACGTGAAACATCTCCTCTACAACTTCTGCAATACAAGGCATTCACTTTAATTGTAAATTTTTATATTTATTTCCACATGCATTCTTACTTTGTCATTTTATTACAATGAGATGCAGCACCACCAATTGCATTTTTTTAATCTTTAGCGGAGCAGTGTAATTTTTCTCAGCGATAGGATTATTTTCGAAGAAATTTGGGGTATTGGTTTGCCCCTTAACTTTTATTTCCATCTATTAAAGTGATGCTTAAATTTGTAACTCGCCATTGATGTCCCTTGCTTGCTGCCCAATAGCATAGCTTTTCCCAAACTGCGTCCATTTGAACATATTAAGTTATAGATATACAATGGTATTTGCCTGCCTCTTTATACTCTTGAAAACGCTGAAAAATATTCTGAGAAATATTAGTGTCCTAGATACAATAGGTTACGTGTAGATTGTATGGCTTCATCATGATTTCTTTCTCGTATTAGTTCCAAACAAGCTTTGAAGTTACCATACTTTTTGAATTGTGTATAATCTCCTTCTTTAGGTTCAATCCTGCTAATGCGCATGATAAATGGGTCTCCTGCTAATGCGCATGATAAATGGGTTGCCAAACATGATAATATCCTTCTGCTTCATGACGAATGCATAAGAACAAATTTTTCACTGCCTATTTGCTTTGCATGAGCAATTAGTTCTCTTCTATGAGATTATTTTCTACATTTTATGAATCCATGTTGGTTAACAAAGGAATTAGTTTCTCTCTCTCTGATTGTTTGGTGTTTATTCATTTTGTTCCTTTGATGTTATATCAGCAGAACTCTATGCTGCTAAGCATGCTCTTTGTGATCTGTGAAATTTTATGGTACATTAAAACGCTTTTGCCTGTCAAACATATATCAATGAAGTTCATGCATCTATTTGATGGCAGAATCCATAGAGGCAACATTAATTTTCAATACATTATATCATGGCAATTCATGTGACACTTTCATTAACATGATTAACAAAACAGGTTTCTTGTTGGGTATCGCAATTTAAAAAATTCATATGATTGTTTTAGTTTTCTGCATATTGAAGCTTGCCACCTAAGACAATCATTTCCATAAAACTTCTAATGTTCTTTTCAGCTTTTTTTTATTTCACATTTATGCAACAACAATATGGCCCTTTCTAAAATCTACTCTAATGTCATCAAATGTTGGCATTTGATTCTAGGTTCATCTTCCCATGCATCATTATTTCTTAAGCTAATCCATTTGTTAACATCAATTATGTAACGTTCATGAAGTGATTACTATTTCTGCTTAGGAGGGAAAGGGAAAAAAAGGAAAGAAGAGAACTTTTTAGTAGCTAAAGTCAATCTTTCCAAATGCATGTTTTATAGTAGTTTATGTAAAGAAGGATGTATATGATTAAACAATTTTGTTTTGTTTGTTGATGCACGAGTTGAACAATGATTTTTTCTTGTTCTACATGATATAGAGACTATTGGCCCACTTCAACTACAAGTACTTGCCATCAAACACCCTTACTGATTGGTCCTTTCAATGTATCCTTAAGTTTAGGGGTTCCATGTGTGGGCCATTCACAGGCAGCTAAATCAAAATGCATTGCTACAAAAACATTTTGTGTAAAATAGCTTTTTCTTCTCAAAAAAATGAAGTTTTTTTTTCACTTGGTACAAAACTTTTATTGTGTGCTCTTCTACATCATGTTAGAAATCCATGGCACTGTTATCTAATCATAATATCTTATAAGGATTACCTAGGATATATGCTTTGATATTATCTTACTTGATATTTTTGAGTTTATCCTGCAATGTATATTTTTTAATAAGCCCCTCGACTTGAGAATATCCAAAAGAATGAAAAATTGAGCCTTTTGCATGTGAACCATAAAAATGTTTACCACACCATTGCTCTTATGAAGATAGTTCTTGTATTTCCTGCAGCGCAAGTTCTACTGAACAAAGGGATGACACATAACACATGTTTAGTTCTTTTTCAATCTCATCTTCACTTGAACACTCTTTCAAATAGTTGATAAAATTGCACATATTAGCACAAACCCTCCCCATAAGAACGAAAGTAAACTCCTTAAGAAAAAACTAAAAATTGATTCAATTGGTGGCAAAAATCAATGTAAGGATTATTGAGTATTTGGTCTTTTTTAATAAGAAATTTATTCGTTTAAAATATGATGCTTAGTTTAAAGAAATGTGCTTTTTAAAGATAATTATGACTGAAAATTTTAAGTGTCACTAGGATAAAGATAAAATATATTCGTGTTAACTTGCTCTAGCTCAAATGGTATTCTCGTTGGTTCCAAGTGTAGTGGTTACAAAATCAAGCACAACCTATGGCTTCCATGAAACTAAATATTTACCAACTCAATGCATTCAATCTATGACTAGCTTTGTGCTCTCGCTAGTTATAAGTAGCTTAATGCCTGCTTATTTGTAACTCGTCTTTGTACTTGCTTTCTGTTAATAACTATTTGGAATAGGTTTGCTTCCTTTATAACAAAATAAAAAAAAGGAGAATATAATTTTCTAGTTCTTGATTAAGCTAACCTTATTAGTGAACAATGTTGTTCCTTTTTGTTTTTCTATAAATATTAAAGTACTTTAGCGTTATGGTTTCCCTTTTTGGAAAAAAATAAGGAATCTAAAGAACACAATGCTAAAATAAGCATGATGATTAAGCTAATTTATATTCCAATGCATTTTTTTCTTTGTTATTTTTATTGGAGAATGATGTTCCTTCTCACTTTTATTTTTCAAAGTAACAGGCTAGTTTTGAGTTTTGATGATAGCTGTAGAAATGTTTATTATATTAGCAAACTGGATGTGCATTAGGACTGTGGTTTTCACTTTTTTTTCCTAAGCAACCGCTGGTGTTTGATCTTCTAGGGTTTATGGAATGACATGTGTCACTGTAGTGCGTTCACTGATGTTGTTGCGAAGGTTTTTGGGATGAGTAGCATCAAGAAGTGGAAAAAGCAACTTCTCGTGTTTGATACATTATGATTTGGATCATTTGTATCATGTAAAAAGAATAAAATCAAATCAAATAAAAACATGCAATAAGGAGGTTTTGAAATTCTTCAATTAAGTTCTCTGAATTGTCTTTTCTTCAATCTATATTGTGTTGTTGGTTAACAGATTTTTAAGAGCCACGGTCTTGATGAAAAATAACGGTATTAGACTTATATGGCTTGATACATATAACTGTTTTCTTCTATAGAGGGTTCTAGTCAGTACATAGAAAAGAATCAATTTCATATAATGTTAAGCATCAAGTAATATATTTAATTGGAGTAATTTGCTTAATCAGATTTTGTCCTAAATAGGAAGTAATTTTATTATTTACGGTTTTCTAAATTAATTATATACAATTTTAGCTTTAATTTATAGATATTAGTTAATCTGATATTTAACACTTTATTCTTTTACATATTCTACATGCTCTTTTGATATCTCCTTTTAAATTGATGCTGGAATTTTAGAAAGTATGAATTTAATCATGAGAAATTAATGATTTTGCCATGTCATTCCTTTTATAATTACGTCTATTCTCTGATAGTTTTTTAGAACTTCAAGAAAAAGAAATGATATGATAATTTAGATTAGCGATTTCCCGTGATTTGTTTGCATACAGTAGAGCGAGATTTATTTCAGGAAAACCAACTTTAGATGGAAGTCCTCAAAGGTGAATAATCTCTTAGCATGCTGCTTATATTGCATGGTATTGTGATTCAATAGACAGTTTAGACACATGAGATTACTTTTTAGTCTTTCGTGGGATCAAAGAATTATCTAAAATTATACACTATTTTGTGACCGAGTGATAATTATTAGGACACCCGGCTTAATTTGCATTACTACAGCACTTATAATGAAGAAAATAACCAAGTGGAAAAAATCCATGACTCCTAGTCCCAATAATTTATCAAATGGTAGCCCATTACAAGGGATGATCATTTTGCATGAATTGACTGTCATGTTGAACTGCGAAGGAAATATCCGATCGAGTAATTGTCAAATAGCTCAAGCTGCCTACCACTTGTCTAAATATAGTGGATGAGAGAAGATTACCTTTCTCATGGTGATATTTTGTTCTTATTTCTAATGGACTATCTATATGTGAGGTATTTTGGAGACCAATCAAAATAGCAAAATTTCATGTACACTTATGCAAGCTCAAAAATTATCAAAGGAATTAGTGGGAAGCTCCAAATCAATAAATAAGGGTAACTAGATTTGTCATATGAAATTTGGCATTAAGATATTGTAGATGATTAATTAAATCTAGTTTTGTCCTGAAGATAAAGCTGTGATCAACATAAACTGGAAGAAGAGCATCCTAGATATTTCACGAAGAAAAAATAATGAATTATATTTGCTCTTCTTTAAAAAAAAAAAACAATAGTTTTGATTGAAAATTATCAAACTCTGTTCTGGAACCTGCATCAGTCCACATAGTGAATGCTTTTATTTTTATAATTGGATAGGAGAATAGACATAAAACCTGACGAAATAATCATATAAATTTCTTTCTTGAGATCAGCATGAATAAGTGCATTTCAACATATATTTTGTGAAGTGGCCATCCTTGTGAACCTAGCAATTGAGATAAACATTCATATTGTAGTTAGTTTTGTTATAACAACAATTTTCAACATTCGATCTAGATAAACATTTCAACATATATTTTGAGGAGTGGCCATCCTTGTGAACCGAGCAATCGAGATAAACATTCATATTGTAAGTTTTGTTATATCAACAAATTTTTTTTTAATAGTTAATCCAATATTCTTACTTGATGGCCAAACATTTCTTGTAACAATCTATGGTATCATCAGAGCAAAGTTTGATCAGGTGAACTCATTTCCATCTTATTCCATGTTTAATTATCCTTGAGTCTAAAGATCTAATAATCATGTTCATTTAGTATGAAGGAATGGAGATTGAAGCTAGTGTTGTGCAAAAGCTATACCAATTTGAAAGATGAGAGATTCTGAAAGATCATTTAGGAGCAATGATTGTAGTCTTGTTAGCAGGCTCAGGTTTCAGTTCAATTTGCACAAGCTTAAGTGACGGGTTTGACTCTGAAAATGATAAAATTGAATGTTTTTTTTTTCAAATCTACGTTTAAATCTTTTCAAATTTGAATTTAATTCATCAAATATATGAAGAATATAATTTTTTGGTGGAGGCTCAACATGAATAGAGAATAAGGATCGACTTTCAATAAATACAAGTTGATGAGATATTTAAAAGTTATTTGGACTTTGAATCATAAAAATTATAGTCTTTATGAGCTGTAACAGTCTATTAATGCACATTTAGTTGATTGAGTGGGGATTTTATGGCATTTATGAATGCACATTTAGTTGATTGAGTGGGGATTTTATGGCCCTTATGAGATGGTAGATGAACATAACATACTTAATCAAATGTGTTAGAAGTTATATTAAGAAATAACTTATTCATTGTAGAAGTTATGAGGACTAGATTTAGTTCTAATATAACTTTATTTCCTTTCCTATTTTAGATTTATTTTCTTGGATTGGATTTATTTTAGGTTTTCCTATTTTATGTTGTTTCCATTATGTCCAAATAATTAATATGAATTGATTAATTGAAGATATTAGGTGTTATATCTTTCCCTTCTGGTTATTTTTTTTTATTGTCTTTCCTATTTTAGGATTCATTTACAGGTTATTTACACCTTTTTTCATATCAATAATAATATTCCTCATTATTCTAAATTTTAAACATGATATCAGAGATTCAAAACAAACCCTAGAGTCTTCTATCGTCAGAAACATCTTATTTTCTGCAGCAGACAATGTTTGTCGTACTGCAGACCCTTTCTTTGCGTCCTTTTTTTAGTTTTTCCACCGGAAGCTTCTTCTCCCTGCAGGCTCTAGCTGGATAAAACTCTCCCCCTTGTTATCAGAGCTATGTTGTTGGTCATGGTTTGCTCTGTTCAAACAACCGTGCTTCTCAACTTCCAAGCTTGTTCAACAATAAACTAGAAATTACGGGACAAAAGGGCAAGATGGCTACATGCAACCTTTTTTTTTGTGGATCCTAAGTTTGCATGACAATCATATACGAATGTTGTCCCAGTTGCCATTGTCGGTTCACGTTCTTGCCTCCATCCATGATCTCACCTACGTGTCGACGCTGAGGGTCAAGGAGCCCATGGCTGCCGAAGCAACGACGAATGTTGTTTTGTAGGGGGAGGTACCGATAACGTTTCTTATGATGGATGCGTCCACAATGCCAACATATGTCTTGTGGCAGTTCTCCTACGACTCATTGTGATTCTGCATGATTTTCTCGAGTACCATTTCATCGGAGATTTGTTTCTTGGATTCAAGAGATCGTGCAAAGCTCATGCTTGATTCCAGTACCAAGACATACGAGAATGTGGTCTACAAGTGTCGGGTTCTCCAAAGAAGAAGGCAACATTCTCTATATCTAATGGAGGGACGATTGCTTTGGATTGGCTTCTTGCTCCTGATGCTGCAGGTGGTTCTTTGGACAATGAAGGTATCTTTGCTAAAGATGATAGTAATCCAATTGTTATTGTGATGCCCGGGTAACCATTGATTCTTCTTTTGCTTATGTAAAGCATAAAGTTTACAAGATAACAAAACATTGTTGAAATGTTGTTGTGGGCTTGACATCCATAACTATATGTGATAGATTCATTAGTCACAAATTGGTCCAACAAATCTATGATATAGCTCTCACAATTGATCTTAATGGTTATGCCAAACTACATTAGCCTATTTTGACATGTCTTGCCAACTGGGATGGCATTAGAATGCAAGCTTAGTTCAAGAGTTTGATCACTATGCCAAATGCGTAGTTGGAAAATTTGAGACTGTATACATACTACCGTTGTTGTGGTGGTGTTAGCTACGTGGGGAACATATCAATTCAATATCTCTGCATCAGTGCTTTGAATGATCCATGAGTGAAGGGTAAACATGGATATTGTTTTGGCAACAACAACCCATGGAGGTCATCTTGCATATTTTGAAGGGATAGCTACAAATAACTTATGGTGGGTTAGAGCTGCCCATGAGTTCCTTCCTGTTTTGCATTCTAGCCCTTACATGCTTTGATAAAAGATAAAGAACCACGACCTATATTCCCCACTGAATTCATACATTGATAAAAGCCCAAACCACCTTGATGGCAAGGACAAAGCAAACCACTTACGAGTCCATAGACGACAATGTCCCAAGGAAGCTACTGGCAACCAGGGTGGCCACGAAATCAACTCCTATGACCGGTGGCACAAAAAAACCCCATTTTTCCGTTTTAGAACAATTATAACAAGGGAGATTAGGAAATCCCATCATAGCACATAGTTTTTTTTTCTTGCAACAGACTTTGCTCCAGAGCTTTCTACTGTAACAAGCCCACCTCCACAGGTCATGTAACTGTTTATTTTCCAACAAACTCCCCTGCAACATTACTTGTCGGAGTCTTTCTTTTACCTGCAGACACTAAAAAAATTACTGTCAAAGTCAACCATAGTCAACTAAAAGTCAGTTTTTTCTATAGGTTGTTTACTTCCCTTCATACTCCCCTGCAACATTACCTGCATAAACTTTTTGCCTACCTACGAACACTGTAGGAATTGCTGTCAACCAAAAACTAATTTTTCCTGCAGGTTGTCTACTTCCCTACAAACTCCATTGCGATATTACTTGTAGAAGTCTTTCGCCTACCTAGATGCACTGCAGGAAGTGCAGTTAAAGACAACTACAATACGATATGAAGACTTTAATTTCTGCTTCACAGGATCTTCATCGCCTATTGTTTGATGCGTTTAAATCCAAGTTGAAAATAGTTATCAGCTATGTTTTAGTTTGAGGGAGATTGTTGAAAGTTATATTAAGAAATAATGTATTCCTGTTAGAATTTTTGAGATTTTAATTAAGAGGGAAAAGTCCCACTTCATTAGGGTCGATCAACCCTCTTTCCCTTCCAGTTGGACCTTTCAACAGTTCCATGCTAGTTCAGGTAGGGAAAAGCCCCACGAACCCCACGCCAATTTTCTGTGGTCCGGGGAGCTTTAATCTTATTCGTTGAGGCTTCTATCTCATCATAATATGGATTCCGATCAAGCAAGTTGAAGGTATTGCGGAGCCGCTGGAAGCTCCCGGGGCTAAAGAACCTTTGTTTGTGACCCTAGAAGCACATGGATTCTAGTGTCGATTGCATTGTCGCTCAAAACAGCTCTGAGATTTTTCTACTTGCGGGCATTCATCTATACGGTTCAACCTTTCGAGGGTATACTATTGAACTGAGCTGGGACTGCGCTCAAGGTATATTTCGCTAAAAGCTCCCAAAGTTACCCAAGATTGGCTCAAACTAATCTAAAGTAAGTCAATATGAACCTCTCTGAACGGTGATGACAATGGTGGTAAGTTATTGACCAAGTTGTTCTGAAATGCTCTCTATAGTGATTGTCTTATGTCTGGAATGGGCTCCTCCGTTCTGTCATTCTTTATCATCACCAAAGCTACTCTCACTGACACTTCTATGCTAGCAAGGGCACATGTGATCTCAGACTCTGTAGAAGGCAGGACAATGCACTTGCTATTATTGGTGAAGGAATTTGTGTTCCTATACCCATCATTTTAAGTCTTATGATCAAACTGTCACGGTTTTGCAATAGAATATGACAACACACCACACCTGATCCTGCAAACAGTTCTTGATTGAAGATTTTGTGGCATTTTTTTGTCAATTTTGAGTTTGTTTTTTTAAACCATGCCAGAGAATATAGCTAGAATTGCTTTTGAGTCGTGAGGCTCAATTTGTCTATCATATGTGTAGATGCGATGTTTTTGTTGCTACCTCCATTGATGATGACATTACATGCCTTTTCCTTCTTGGTGTAGCAGGTATAGATCCAGTGGAAGATGGTACTTCTCATTTTGTTCTTCAGCCGGTTCTTCGTCGCTAACTTCCCCCGTTTCACACTACATAGTGAAAGACACAACTCGATACGTCGGTCGACTAGAAGCGACGTGTTCAAAATCATGTCATCAGAAGTATTTTCTGGCTACGACTTTAGTGGGCATTCTATTCTTCTCAGGCTTATTCTCACTCTGAGTGGTTTGGTTTTGCTCTTGACTGGTGTTTGCAACTCTTTGAGGTGTGCTCTTGTTGTCTTCAATTGTAGGTGGTTGTCTAAATGACCGTGAGTGACTGCTTTGCTTCTGTTGTTTTTCAACCTTCAATGCCAAGGTCTGAACGGTTAACAAAAGACCAGTAAGGTTGCAACTTGACCACATTACCAATGGCGGGCTTCAAACCTCCCAAGTAACTGGTTATCATGTGTTTTTTTGGCTCCGTCAGATCACATTTCTGCTTGAGCTGCATATACTTCACTTTGTACTCTTCCATTGATACGTCCCTTTGTTGTAGGTAGTTGAGCCTCAACTAAAGATTCTTGTGATAGTGTGGGGGTACGTATTATCGTTGAAACTCTATTTTCATTTTTCCCAGTTAGACATTGCTCTGTCCTTCTCTATTTCTCTCTTTAGGATCTCCTATCACATCGAGACTCTTCTTCAATTTGGTAGCGGCTAGTTTAACTTTTCGGTCATCCGATAGCTATATATTTAAAGACCCTCCTGTCGGTCTATAACCACTCTATGAGGTCATCCAGATTCATCCTCCCCTCAAAATCCAGAGGCCGACTTTCTCTTCAGGGTCTCTGTATTTTCCAAAAGACACTTGATCTTTGTATTCTCCAACAAGGACTCCCTTTTTTGTATCCCTTAACAGGCAATTCACTTTGTATCTTCGAATATGCACTTCATCACTTGCCCTTTTCTGATGTTGTATTCCAAAACATCATGTACAGGTCTTCTCCATGGGAATCATCCCCATGGAAGGGATTCATATGTTCCCCTCTCTCTCGTAGGTTTTGCTACCATGATCGATTGTGACTTCTCCCTATATTCCTTTCCTCAAGTTCAACAAGCCGGTATAGCAACCAAAGAAATTCTTGTTGCATCTTGTCCATGGTAAAATCCTGATCAAGTTCTACAATTGCCTCAATGGAGGCATGATTAGGGTTTGGGGATGGTAGGTGGAAGTTGTGTAGGGGTGGTGTAGGGCGGGGAAGAAATTTTTTTGATGGATATAGGGTTGGGTATGGGTGGATGTTAGAAACTTAGGAGTAGGTCTAGGGTTAGGCTAGCTATCATACCAATTGATATCGATGTTAACCCAAACAACAATCATACAAACAATATTACTGAAAAAGGTTGATAGATCATTACAACTGGCATATTGAAAGGGAAAAAACAACAATTGACACAACAAACACAATTATAGTTTATTCCGAGGGTGGAAATCGTTCAGGTGAGTTGGAAGGTAGGTTGTGGCTAGTGGTCGACTGGGGTTTGGGAGTTTTTTGATGTGTCGGTGGAGGTAGTAGAGAGGTGGTTGGCGATTTCAATATGGGAAGATTGCGGCTAGGGATTTGGATTGTAGAGGACTTCGTTGCCGTGGGCTGAATGCAAGTTGGGGGGGGTGGTTACGACAGGGGCATTGCAGTTGTAGACATGTGTGGCCGTGGGGTTTTAGGGAGGGAAGAAGTAGTGGGAGTAGATGCTTGTAATGATCACAACAGAAAGGTTGCAACTGGAATGGCAGTGGGTTGGGTATAGGTGGGTGGGTTGTTGGCGGACAACAGCTGACTGGATGAAGGCTGCTGGCAAGGAGATGCGAAAGAATGGTGGTAAAGCTTTGGGGGATGCATGCGGGTGGGAGGAGAGGGTAGAGGCTGGGGCAGTGGCGGGTTGGCCGGCGAGAGTCATGGGTTGAATATCAACGGAAGGATTGGGAAAAAATATAAATATTTCATTGGAATGAGATATAGTTGGAGCACTACTTGACATTTGGAAGGCAATCATCACCTCAGCACGAGATATATTCAAAGAAACCACTCACACTTGGTTATAGCCTTAGAAGGGAAAACAGGGTTTGTCGGTGGCTTCTTGATAAAAACACAAGAAAAACTGGCTTCAAACCTAAAACAAAACATATAAACACTACTAGATAATTAAGAGAGGTAAACCTCACTTTATTAGAGCTGACCAACCCTTTTTCCCTTCTAGCTGAGCCGTTTTAGTTGTCCCATGCTGGTTCACGCAACAAGAAACTACGGGCCCCACGTCAATCTCTTGGGGTTGGGACAACTTTGACATTATTCATTGAAGCTTTTGTCTCATCATATTATGGATTCATATCAGTCACGTTGGAGGTAGCGGAGTTGCTGGAACCTCCTAGGGTTAAAGGATCTTTGATTGTGACCTAAGAAGCATATTTATCCCAGTGTTGATTGATATCTCCAAAAAAGTTGAGTTTTCTTCATTTGAGAGCATTCTTTCATATCAATCCAACCTCATGGGGTACACTATTGACCTGAACTAGGACTTCATGTATTGTATATTTTGTTGAATTCTCCCAAAGTAATTCAAGGTTGATTCAACTTGATTTGAAGTGAGGACAACCTAAACCTTCCCGAATGGTGGTGACCATGACAGTAAGGTATCAATCATGATGTCATGAAATGCTCTATCAAGTGATTAACCCGTGTTTGGAATTAACGCCTCAGCTTTGTCATCCTCCTCCATCACCAAAAATAATCTCACTGATGCTTTGTTGTTGGCAAGGTCACCGATTATTCTGGACTTTGTAGAAGGTGGAAAAATAGTACTTTCTAAGGAGTGCTCCTGCTATTGTCCTCAACTGCTAGTAACTGTTTGAATGGCGGTGGGTGATTGCTTTGCTTCTACTGTCTCTCTACCTTCTGTGCCAAAGTTTGAATGCCACCCAAATACTAGTAAAGTTGTAACTATACCATATCACCGATGGAGGGCTTCAACCGTCCAAGTATTTGACTATCGTGTGATCCTCTGGTTCCTCATATTATAACATTTCACCTTGAGCTACATAAACTCTTTTGTGCACTCCTCCATTGATAGGTCATTCTGTTGTGTACTCCATTGATAGGTCCTTCTGTTGTAGGTAGTGGAACCTTAAGAAAAAGTCTTGCGGTAGTGTGGGGGAAGGTACTATCACTACAACTCTCTCTTCATCTTTCCCGATTAGTAAACTTGCTCCTATTTATCTTCCTTTTTATATTCTCCCACCACATTGATATACTTATCTTCAACTTGATAGTAGTTAGTTTCACCGTCTGGTCATCTGGTGCCTCCTTGTACTTGAAGACTCTCTGATGGACTGCAACCACCTTATGAAGTTATTCATATTCATTCTCCCCTCGAAATCTAATATGTTCACTTTCACTCCTGAGTCCCTGTATCTTCCAACAGACACTTTTTTTTCCGTATTTTCCAATAGGCTCTTCGTCAATGTATCCTATTACACACACCTCATCTATGTATCCTCGAATTGTCACTTAATTTCTCTACCTCTTCTAGTACTATATCCCAAAGTGTCGTGGTATGTATTCTTCTCCATTGGAATCATGTATATGGAAGGGATTTAGAGGCTGCCCTCCCTCTCGTTAGATCTCACTACCACGCTCGATGGTGACTTCTTCTCTGGTCCTTTCCTCAGGTTTACCCAAGTTGTTGTAGCACTTGGAGGAATGCTTGTTGCATCTCGTCCATGGTAAACTCCTCACAAAGTTTTGGTAATTGCCTCCGTTGTCATATGATTAGGTTTTGGGTGTGGGTAGGTGGAAGGAGGTGTATAGGGGTGATGTAGGGTGGTTAGGTATGGGTGTGGATATGATTAGGGTTAGGCTAACTATAATATCAAATGATATCACAGTTAAACAAACAAAGAGCAAACAAATATTATTTCTGAAAAAACAAATACACTGTTATAACTTGCGCATTAAAAGGGAAATAACAACAACTGTCATAGGAAAACAAAACTAAAGTTTTATTCCAAGGGGTGTTGGTTGTTTAGGTGAGTTGCAAGGGAGGTTGCGGCACGTGGTCGTTTGGGGTTTGGGAGTTAGTTGGTGGAGGTAGTACGAATATGGTCGACAACTACAATAAGGGAAGGCTGTAGCTGGGGATTTAGATGGAGGAGGACTGGGTTGTCGTGGGCTGAATGCAGATGGCGGGTGAGGGGTTAAGATAGGGGTGTTGCAAGTGCAGACATGTGGTGGTTGTGGAGATAAAGATAGTGAGCAAGTTATGGGAGTCGAAGCTTGTTGTGATCATGATAGGGAGTATGTGGTCGGAAAGGCGGCTTGTTAGGAATAGGTGTGTGGGTTGTTGGTGGATGACAGTTGACTGAATGATGGCTGCTGTATGGGAGATGCGATGAAATGGCAGCAAAGCTTAAGGGGGGTGGCTGTATGCAATTGGGAGAAGAGGGTAAAGACTGGGGTAGTGGCAGGTTGGCGGCGCGGAGTAGTGTGTTAAATGCTAGTGAAAAGATTGGGGAAAGATAAATATCCCCTTGGGAATGAGATATAGCCGGAGGCACCACTTGACTCTTGGAAGATGATCACTACCTCTACACGAGATCCATTCGGAACACCACCCTCCCTTAGATACAACACTTGAAGAGAAAATCGAGGACGAAAACAGCTGTCCTGACAAATACACAAGAAAAACTGACTTAAAACATAAAACATAGTATGTAAATACTACTAGGTAACTAAGAGGGGGGAACCCCACTTCTGTAAGGCCGACCGTCCCTTCTTCCCTTTTAGCTGAACCAGTTCAACTCTCATGCTGGTTCAAGCAGGGAAGAGCTCCGCGAGCCCTGCGTCAACAACATTAATGAGATGATGATTTTTATGTTCATCTATTTCATTTTATTGACTTGTATAGTGATATGGTATCTAAGAAATAATTTGTATTTTCAGAAAATTGATAAAATTTAAGTGACTATGAGAATAGCGTTTTAGTTTAAACAATGTGTTCTTGAAAGATAGCAATTACTTTAACATTTTAACAAAGAAAATAACTATGTTTATAATTGTTGTTCATGTTAATTAATAATACAAAGTATTTAAAGCTTTGTGTGTAATATGACAAGAGTGATATCTTTGACATCACTATGATCAAGTTAAAACAATTTTCAACACAATTATCATGGATAGAAAAGCAAGTGATGCAGGGTGATGCTATGGGCTCACAACTCGAACACGAGCGAAGGAAGCAAACCGAGTAATTGTCATGTGTAGAATCCAGTGATCTTGCGATCGTGCCTACACAAGATCCACGGGATTTTGTGATTCCAATGAATCAGCAAGTGTCTAGATTCCATTCTACTGAACACCAAATCAGGGATTTTGTTCCGTATTCCCTTGGGAGCCTTAAATTTGTGATATTTTTTTATATAGAATTATCTATTTTGAGAGTGGTCTATTTATATCTTGATTTTTTTTGTTTTTTCATACTGTTGATTTGTTTTATGTATTTTGGAGATTCTATTATCTGATTTATCTCCTAAGGAGTATTATATCTTCTTTTTTTTCAACTGTTATCTACAAGTCATGTTGTTTGTGTTCCTCTTTGTTGTTTTCAGTCTGGACAACTCTCTTGAACCATGACTATCCTCTTCCAAACATCATCAATCTCGCATACTATCATTCCTAGAATGGTGTCATGAAGGCTCTTGTTTTTCCTAATTATTGTATATTTAGTACTCAAATGAGGGGAAGAAAATTGATCCATCTTGCCTAACAAACTAGTGTTTGTTAAATGGGTTAATACAATATAGTTTGGATGACCTAATCTTTTACGCTATAGATCATTGTTTTGATTTACAGTGGTATAAAACAAATTCATGCCTTAAGAGTGGAAGTATGCAAATGAAAAGGTTGTCCAACTGTTGGTCCCATAATAAGTAGTTTTTTTATTACTTGTTCCTGCCAAAAGAAACTATCACGGGAAAATCAAATGTCATAGTTATTGTTAATAAATTTTCTTATTGAAATGAGATTTGTAGAAAGCTTAGGAGAAATAAGAATCTTTTGTCATGGAATAATTAATATTTCTTATAGCTTTAATAGATAACTAACTACCATTAGCCGTCTAAATATTTGATGATCAATTATATGGTCATATATTATGTAGTGGATGTGAAATACCAATCATATGATTAAATGTGCTAGAATCCATGAGCCAACCTAATGGATGTAGCACATTCTGTAGCCCAAAGATTGTTAGGGCTTTAATTATCATTTGTTGAACCAACTCGAGTATAATATATGATTTGTCTACAACTGCTAAATCAAAAGGTTCATTGGTAACAATTGCTTTTTTTAAGGTTTTAATTGTTGATTCTGAGGATTTTTACTACATTTAGACATAGTTGGACCTTTTTTAGGTCCCAAGCTTTTTGCAATAATTATAAATTTTCTATGCATAGTTGGCAGCAACATGATTGTATCCCTTGCAATAATAGTACATGCTGCATATTTCTTACTTTATTCATCTTGATGGATTCTCATATACTCACATTCACTTCTTATTTTTGAAATATAGTATGTGTTTCAAGTGTTGCTCTTCACTAGTTAGTTCTCTAAAGCATACATGCAATGAAAAAAATAGCTATTAGTTCATCAAATTGTAACAAATAACCTTAAGTTGAGGATGTTATTTCATTAATAATTGTTCTTTTTTGCTTTGTTTCAAACTTCTCAAGTAGC
This sequence comes from Phalaenopsis hybrid cultivar, assembly GCA_002079205.1. Classification (NCBI taxonomy): domain Eukaryota; kingdom Viridiplantae; phylum Streptophyta; class Magnoliopsida; order Asparagales; family Orchidaceae; genus Phalaenopsis; species Phalaenopsis hybrid cultivar. Next base: position 4,040 of record JXCR01011337.1, on the reverse strand, counting down.
CAACAAAAGCTAGTTTAACATAAATTTTTTCATCTAATTCAGCTAATACATTATGAATTATGATAAAAATGAACGAATTAAGATGTCTCCTCAAGTGTATCTTGAAATCTCATATTCTAATTGGGGGCATTCGGTTGCTTTCTCTTGGTTGTAAACTTTTTCTAAGTAATCTCATATTTATGGCTATTTCTATGGCCTTAAATGGACTCAAAGATCCAAATGATAACGTACATTTTTATTTTTCCTTTAACTTTGGTTATTTGAATTGTGTGGGATCTCTACTATTAATACGTCTTTATTATTCTTTTTTAAAAAAAGTATTCAAAGTTGAAATTTCTAGGTAGAGTAGTTTTTGCCTATGAGTGTACACCAAAGATATCTAAATAACTAGTTGATTTACAGAGTTAATATGATGTTTGAGTTTTCAACTAAAAAAAAATCAACATCGAGAGTGAAAACACCAACATAGATCAAATTTGAGGCTACAACAACAAATGGAGTTGTGGTTTGCAAGCGATTTGAGAACTGTTTGCCGTCGACAGAGCTAGCAAGCGACTGAAGACTTCGATACATGAGTTACGGATTGGAGTTGATAGTGTGTGATTGCAGGACAAGCGGATGAGTAGTGATAATATGAACAAAACTAAGCAAATGCTAGACACAAGCGGAACTCTATCGACAGACACTTGAGCGCCCGAATATGACACCATTTGGTTTATATCATTTTTTTAGTAACAATTTCTGAAATTCCTTAAACAATCTTTTTTTAAGGACACTTCTTCCTGTTTGTGTGAATTTGTTGGGTGTGTTACGTAGAAACCCCTATTACTCTTATTTTGAGAACTTTGATTTACCATATTTAATTTAAAGTTCCATGTTATAATGAAAATTATAATTTAAATGGCTATTTAACTGAAGTTTTTATTTGAAATTTGGACTATTATTTTTTCAAGATTATATGTCCAATTCATGTTCTTGCTCTATTTTTTAAAGAAATTGCATGTCCGTGGCTTAAGATAGTTTCATCTGAAAATTACATGTTCTATTGTTAAATAGAAGCTATTTTACATCATGATTGACCACTTGATGCGAGTTATTTTTGTTTCAGAATGAAGGGTGTGATTTTCCTTGGTTCTTTTTTGCAATTCAAAAGGTATATTGTCTTATTGTTGGCATCATTAGATGTTTGTTGTCATGGTAACCTAAGAGTTAGAACCTAATTGATAATATTCTTGACTACAAGTACTATGGTGGTATTACGTTTTTTTTCTCTCTTTAACAATATCACTCTCCGCTGCCCATGCATGTTAATGGCGTAAAATGGCATGCACTCTTATACATGGGCCCATTTAGTGGTACACCTCTGTGCCATATGAATTGTGGTGCATGACATACCAACATGGTGTATACTATTTGCGCCATGCATGGACAATTAGAAGTACCGCTATGGGAAGCACTCGAGTTGTTTTGAAGATTTAATATAAAAATTACACACTGACACCCACAAACACACCCACCCACAAACACACCCAGAAACACACACGCACACACATACATATATACATTTTTTGACTTGTGATGGTAATGATGATTTTGTTTTTGGTTAGTTTAATCTCTTATAAATTATTTGACTTGAAAATTTTTTAATATTTTGAATTTTATGTGATTAAGGTGTTGAGAACTTGAGCTCAAGCATTATTTTTATTTCTTTTATTATCATGATATTTTATCTTTCAGCTTATTAGTCTTTCATATTTAGTCACATTTTT
>JXCR01011314.1:95696-129349 GCA_002079205.1 Phalaenopsis hybrid cultivar | reverse complement strand
CATTTAAACTATGAAAATTATGGGGTCAGTTTGACTTCATTTTTTTCAAAATTAAAATTTTTTTTTAAAAATGTCCTTCCGAAGCAGGCAACGGGACTTCAATTCCGATGACCGACAGCTTCTTACGGGCAAACCCCACACCAAAAATAGTGCCGACAATGATTATATACACTGATTCGCAACTTATTGCATCCCAAGTAGAAGGAGAATTTGACACTTATAACTTACAACTAGTGCAATATCTCAATCTGGTAAAAACACTTCTCGCCCAAATTGAAACATGTCAGCTCATTCATATACTTCGGGAACATAACACCCGAGCTGATGCTCTCTCCAAGCTTGCGACTTCAACAACTGGAGATCTCTATAAAAGGAGGTTTGAAGAGATACATTTTCCTAGCATCCATGGCCCATGGGAGATACTGTCTATAGATGACCCAAGGGAGCCATCTTGGATGGATCTTATCATCTCTTTCCTTCAACACGGAACACTGTCAAGTGATGCTACTACATCAATTCGCATCTGACGCATGGCTGCCAACTTCATTCTTATAGGGGATGAATTATATAAGAAGGCATTTATAGGTCTGTATCTCAAGTGTCTTCCTCCATTTGAAGCTGATTATGCTCTTCGAGAAGTTCCTTCTGGAATATGTGGGGAGCATCTTGGTGGCAAGGCACTTGCTCTTAAAATAATGAGGCAAGGCTTCTACTGGCCCACGATCAAACAAGATGCATTAGAGTTTGTGCAAAAATGCAAAAATTGTCAACTACACTCCAATCTTACACATGCGCCGCCAGTGGAACTCGCTTCTTTTCTAAGTCCTTGGCATTTCGCTCAATGGGGGGTAGATATCATGGGACCATTTCCGATAGCTACTGGACAACGAAAATTCATCATCCTAGCTGTCGACTACTTCACCAAATGGGTAGAAGCAGAGCCGCTTGCCAAGATCACTGAGGCAAATGCAAAACAGTTTGTCTGGAAAAACATCATCTGTCGCTTTGGGCTTCCTGCGAAGATTATCACTGATAATGGGACTCAATTCACTGGAAGGGTTTTCACATCATTCTGCAAAGATCTTCACATTCAGTTGGTGCACACTGCTGTGGCACACCCCCAAACAAATGGACAAACAGAGGTGACGAATCGTACTGTGCTCAAAGGATTGAAAACTCGACTTGAGAAGGCTGGGGGGCAATGGGTAGAAGAGCTGCACAACGTCCTTTGGGCCTATCGCACAACTTCGCGTACTCCAACTGGAGAAACTCCATATAACCTGTGTTTCGGCACCGAGGCTGTCATTCCCGTTGATATCGGAATTCCAAACCCCAGAGTCAAGACTTTCGACTCGAAAAGCAATGAAGAAAAGCTCCGACAACAGTTGGATCTTCTCCCGGAAATACGCGATGTGGCACACCTTAGAACTGCTTCCTACCGCCAAAGAGTTGCTCGCTACTTCAACCGGAGAGTCAAGCCTCGACCTATTTCCATCGGTGACTTGGTCTTGCGTAGTATTGAAGCCGCCGGCCATGGTCCACAACGCAATAAATTATCACCTCTCTGGGAAGGCCCCTATATTGTAGCTGTTATGATCAAGCCAGGAACCTTTAAGCTTAAGGATTCAGATGGAAAAATCTTGCCCCGGACTTGGAATGCAGAGAATCTTCGCAAATATTACCAGTAACACCCCAGTCATGTAATCCACATATGTTATTACATTGCAACTCATGCATAATCAATGTATCTTAAGTATTATTCACTTACTTTCCTATACATAAAAATATTTTTATAAACNTGCCGGAGGAAATCGTAGGCCAACTTTCAAGGCGGCCTCATAAATAGTAACATACCCAGAAGANTCGGTAATATGAGGAGAAACAGACAATTGTTGAAACCTTCCTCGCTTCTCGCGGAGCCCCCAATCATTTTTTTGCGAAGGAGAATTTTATGGACCATTGTCTTATCGGTTCCTTTAGACGGAAATCTAATGTCTTAAGCTTAAACAACACACGATCATGTGTATCAGTAAAGAACCCACATAGTCGTGCAAAAATTGCAGGTGTTAACTTCAATCCACGATTTCTGAAGAAAACTGTTAATCCAATAATGATCGTCACCACTCGACAAGATAACTGAGCAACGCAAACCCCGAACGCCTTCATAATTTCAATAAACTCAGGTGCCGGAGGAAATCATAGGCCAACTTTCAAGGCGGCCTCATAAATAGTAACATACCCAGAAGGTGGATAATATGCTTGATCAGTTGAAGTCGGTAACTTCACTACCATATCGTTTGGGAAGAAATACTTCTTTCAGAAAAAGATCAATTCGCTCTCCGTCACTGTTGACACTGCATCCTCTGGTTTCTGACTTTTCCTCTGGTTATCAGCAGAACGAGGTTCTCCAGCTGTCTCCATTTTAGTGACGTTTTGCAACTAATATTCACCGCAACGTTTTGCCACAACGTTGTACCGCACNCTGTTGACACTGCATCCTCTGGTTTCTGACTTTTCCTCTGGTTATCAGCAGAACGAGGTTCTCCAGCTGTCTCCATTTTAGTGACGTTTTGCAACTAATATTCACCGCAACGTTTTGCCACAACGTTGTACCGCACCACTTCGTCACTACGCGTCTCCACAGTTCTGCACCGTAACACTTCGTCGCAACACTTCGCCGTAACTCTTCGCCGCAACTCTTTGTTCGCCACAACGCTTTGCTTCGCAGCAACTGTTCGCTCCTCCGCAACTCTTTGCTTCACCGCAACTCTTCTCCGCAACTCTTCGCTTCGCCGCAACGTTTTGCTTTGCTTACCGCAACTGTTCGCTCCTCCACAACTTTTTGCTTCACCGCAACTCTTCTCCACAATGCTTCGCTTCGCCGCAACTTTTCCTCGCAACTCTTCGCTCCGCCGCAACTATTCTCCGCAACGCAAGATGATTTTCTTCTTCTCCTCGCTTGTGATTTTTTCCCTTCATCCAATGTCTCTATTTATAGGTGTGAAATGAGACATAACATTAAATGCACATTTAAAATAAAAAATAGCTGCTCATAAAAAAAAAATTATTATAAAATATACATGTACATATGTATATACATAATAACTCCTTTATTTATTAATTTTTTGAGAAGAGTCATCCAAGCTCCGTTACATTAAATTCAGCCCTTAGATTCTTCCTTTATATTAAAGGTACAGAGCTATTCATTTATATTAATCCTCCGTTACATTAAATTCAACCCTTAAATTCTCCCTATATATTAAAGGTAGAGCTCCGTTTTGNAACTATTTTATTATATTCTTCCTTTATATTAAAGTTAGAGCTCCGTTATATTAATACAAAGCTATTCATTCAAATTAATCCTCCGTTACATTAAACTCAGCACTTAAATTCTCCCTTTATATTAAAANAACTCAGCCCTTAAATTCTCCCTTTTTATTAAAGGTAGAGCTCCGTTTTATTAATCCAAAGCTATTCATTCATATTAATCCTCCGTTATATTAAACTCAGCCCTTAAATTCTCCCTTTTTATTAAAGGTAGAGCTCCGTTTTATTAATCCAAAGCTATTCATTCACATTAATCCTCCGTTACATTAAATTCAGCCCGCTATTCATTTAATTAATCCTCTATTTTATTTAATTTCCGAAATTCAGCAAAAATAATATATATATATTTATTTTAAAATTCCTCAACGATTTGAACCAATGACCTTTTGAACAGAGAAGAAAAACTCAACCAATTACACTTAGTTTAAATTCAATTGTAAAAGGATTTATATAATTGTTATACTAATAATTTGAGATATATATACGTCTATATCTATGTGTATTTGTGCACAGATTAATAAATGAAAAATATCTAAATTTGGATATTTTCGGACGATGAAAATGGACTCGCCCAAAAATAGGGGGGCAACTGATACAACACCAATAAATTTTCATCATTCGGCACGAATCTCGATGCAGTTTTTTGAACAAGAAACATTCAAACTTTGATCAAGAGTCATCCGGAGCTCCGATTTCAACAAACATATAGTCAAACTNATTCAAACTTCGATCAAGAGTCATCCGGAGCTCCGATTTCAACAAACTTATAGTCAAACTGATCGGCTCGATGAANTTTAAAATTCCTCAACGATTTGAACCAATGACCTTTTGAACAGAGAAGAAAAACTCAACCAATTACACTTAGCTTAAATTCAATAGTAAAAGGATTTATATAATTGTTATACTAATAATTTGAGATATATATATGTCTATATCTATGTGTATTTGTGCACAAATTAATAAATGAAAAATATCTAAATTTGGATATTTTTTGACGATGAAATTGGACTCGCCCAAAAATAGGGGGGCAACTGATACACCACCAATAAATATTCATCATTCGGCGCGAATCTCGATGCAGTTTTTTGAACAAGAAACATTCAAACTTCGATCAAGAGTCATCCGGAGCTCCGATTTCAACAAACTTATCGTCAAACTGATCGGCTTGATGAGACGGATCTAATGATATGAAAGTCGGTTCAATCCGAGTCAAATCAAGCTTGGATCAAATCATTAAACCACTACCGGAGGATTTCTGAAGGCATTTAAAAAATCAAACGGATGTTGATTCTAGCGAGTTTATAGTTGAATCGAGCGTCTCGAAAAGACGAATCCAACGAACCCAAGATTGCTCAATTCCGACATTGTTAAGGCACTCAAATGTCCATCAAACGCTATATATGATCAAGGGAAGCTCTCCGAGCCGTCCGATCAAAATGGTTCATATTCCTGCATTAATTGCACTCAAAACTCTATAAATAGAGCCTCATCCCTCACATGAAGGGGAGGAGGCTTAAGAGAGAACTTGAGGCTTTGAGAAGGAGCTCAAGTTCAAGATCATCTTCGTCGTCGTCGATCGGCGTCGACCACCACTGACCTTCGACAACGACCGCCGAACTCCTTCGACCACCACCGTCCGTCATCAGCCACCGCTGACCTCTGTCGACCACCGTCGGACACCGCTAATCGCCGCCAGTCATCACTAACTTCCGTCAACCATCGCTTACTAGACGTCATCAGTTGACGTTGTAAAGTGGAAAGCTAGTTTCATTTTCCCGCCTGTGGGACAAGGGGCATTTGTAATCATCAGCTTATAGTGGATTTTTACAACTGGGTCAGGCCCCGTGGTTTTTCCCCTTTTTACGGGTTTTCCACGTAAAAATTTCTGGTGTGATCACAGCTCGATTCATTTTATCTGAGTGTGTGCTGAATTCTCGTGCAACGCTAAGACGATAATCCATTACTCTATTGCCACGAATTTTCTAGCACGCATCACACGCTCACCCACCAATGTTGAATCTAGATCTGTCTTGTAGACCATTTCTATGACATAGAGCTGAGATCCAAGAAAAAGAGAAAAAGAGAAAAAAGAGAGAGAGAGAAAGGTTTGCCCTGTGATGGAGCGAAGATGCGTGTTTCTGGGCTCTTGCCCCTACAAGTTCCCCTATTTATGAAAAGATAGAAGAGAGAAAATAATATCACAAAAATACCCTTGCTTTAAGGAGAATAGCAAACCATAAGCACAATGAAATACATAAACCCAAAGACAAGCCAAACTCCTTCGTATATGCCATAAGCGCAATGAAATTTGGAGCTGAGCCCTTGCCTTTAAGCTGGACGGAAATCAAAATCAAGGGTAGCAACGAGAATTGTAAAGAGAAATATGCCATAGATGTTAGGATATTTGACACCATCCGAGGAAACACACCCTCAAAAGAAAAAAAAAACGAGCAAAAGCTGAAGGAAGGGTAACGCGCAGAAAGGTGTAGTTCTTGCATTGAAACACAAAAAGAAAGACAGGCCGTCATTTTACAAGTGAGGTGGGCGAACACCTTAAATCACGTAGAATCGCTTGGCTCCCCTACCGCCATGCCTTTAGACCCTTTGCCATCGGAGAAATATTTGCGTACATAAGATGTACGCAGCGCTGCGTACATCAAGGGTTATTCAGGGGGTACAATGGGGTTATATCTGGGTTATACCCCCTTGTAACCTCCGGTATAACCCGAATATAACTCCCCTGTACCCCCAGAATAACCTCTGATGTACGCAGCCTTGCGTACATCTTATTTACGCAAATATTTCACTTGCCATCGAGGTACTTTCAAGTTGGAGCAATAAATAAAAAATTTATCATTCACAAATAGCTCATGTTCGGCTCAATAAGCAGCTCGTGTCTGATTAGGTTAAGCAAAGAAATCAAACACAATAATTTTTATCTCGATTTATGAACAAGCTAAACATGAATAAACTTTTCTTTGATCATCCTAAACTCTTTTTAGCTCAAATTAATTAAATAATTAATAAATAGCATCATTGCAACATTTTTATATTATTTTTTTATGTTGTCTAAAAATGCTAAATTTTATTATCTATAAAATTAATTGAGCTAAGTTCAAGCCGAACATAATCTAAAACAAGCAATCAAATTTAAATCGAGCCAAACATGAACATGCTATTCACAAGCCTATTTCAAACAGAAAAATAAAATGAAACTAGTCGAACACAAATAAGCACTGGGCTTGCTCAAATTCGACTTATTTACACCCCTACTTCTAATCTTGCATCTTTAAGTGGTCGATAATTCAACTTTATCAGTTTTTATCGTCTAGTCAATATTCTTGTTCATTCTAACACATAGTTAATAAACTCAAGTTGTCATCTTACTAAGTAGATACAAGGCAAATTGATTTTTAAACTATACTAACTAGTGATCTTGCAATAATGAAAAGATCATTTAAATTTATATGCATAACATGCAACCAAACACGAGTGTCCACATCTCATTTTTGTTAATGACATTGAGATACTATGATTTGTGTGAGAGTGCATAAATATCTATTTCAAACATGTTGAATTTTCAACATTAGACCGCATTGACAATCAACAATTCAATCAATACTTAGAACGTAAAAGCAAACCACAAAATAAATAATGCAAGAAATCAAATCCAACTAACATAAAATTATCCGGACACACAAAAATACTTTTGTTTATTTGAAAAGAAAATTATTTTTGATATTTCTAAAATGATTTTAAAGAAAATTTTATTCAAACTCTCTAATCTAAATTTTAATTAAAAAAAGAGCTTCAAATTAATTAAATTTAATATTAAATGTGTAATCTATAAAATTTTATTAATTATTTATATATATTAGATTATTGTAAAATTTTACAATTTAAAATTCTTCTATATTTAACTTTATTTTTTAAATAAATTGAAATTAATTATAATTGGAACGCTTCCCCTATATATAACTAATTGATATCCTTCAACTAAGGAAAAACATGAAAATTATTTTTAAGCATTTATTTATTGAATGTACTAATATTATTAAACATCAAATGCTCAAATATAATTTAATTATATATTTTTATTAATTCAAGCTGCATTATATAAATCATTTATTTGAATATATTGTTTGAGATGAGCTTAATTTACTTTTTTTCTGGTAATTAAAAAAATATTCTGTATTGTTTAATAAAAATAAATAATTATAAGCCTTTTATTAATTAATTAATTATTATTATTATATTTATAAGTTCTAATAAAAGTTTTTTCCTTAAATATAGTTTGTGCCGAGCTTTGAAAATTTTTTAGCTCCCAAAACGTAGGTGAAGGGTGGCGAGTATTTAATTTTAAGACTTTAATATTTTTTTAATTTTTTTAAACTATTATAAATATGATTAAAAGTTGAAATATAATCAGTATTAAATTATTATTAATTATTAATTATTTAATATTATGAGGATAATCTTTTTATTTTATTATATGATATTAACAAGTTTAGTGAAGTTTTAAATTTAAGGAAGAAAATAGAATGAAATAAGGGTGCAATCTCGCAAATTTGATCTCTGAATATACGAGGCTTTGTGCGCAACTATAATGGCAACAATACATTGAATCGCTAATGAATAATATTTTTGTGGAGCGGTTATTACGTGCGGAATCTGCACATACAGATTAATGATAGTTTAGTGGTATTTTGGGTATTTTGCTTTACAGTATCACCAATACTATCAAAATACCACCAAATCTGCACGTATCTTATTTAAAACACTTATAAGCTGTTTTAAGTGTATTTAAAAATTATATATATATATATATATATATACATACATACATACATTCATATCGTATGGTAACAAAAGCTTGAAGTCAATCGATGTAGGATAACTTGAGACACATGATCCAATCAGAATATTTCAAGTAAATTCACAGAAAGAATAAGTCGGTATCGGCATATAAAGTTCAACAAGTTGATCAGCTGAAGCCAAATTAGACAAAGTACTAAATCTTGGCTCAGCCTATTTGTCAAGCAATTCATACAGTCCCATTCAAAAAAATTCATTTAACAGGCTCACTAGTTGAGCATCTCTAACTTTATCAACTCACTTAACTGCTTAATTATGTCATTACAGACGACGCACTACATGTGTATGATACTCGGCTTTCCCAAATGAGTTTTATGTAAAATTGAATATAATATTGATTTTTTAATTTTCATAATAACGGTTGTGAAAGCGATTGACGATAAAGTGAAAAATATAAATAAGAGAATCACACAAACACATAGATTTACATGGTTCGGTAAATTGCCTATGTCCACGGAGCTGTGAAGGATTTTATTGTTTGAGGAACCACACAGTCAATCGCTTTGGTTACAAGAGCTCATCGTGACTCCCTCTCTCTCCTCCTTCCCTTTGCTTCGCAATCCGTAAACTTTCAGAACCGGGAAAAAAAAGGGGGCGGGAAAGGCTAATCTTCTCCTATGAATCGATTGCTAATCTCTCTATCCCTTACTTAGTCACAAGAAGGGAGGGAGGAGATGCGAACAAGGAAGGCGCATGCAAGGGAGAAAAAATAGGAAAAAAATAAAACAGATTAAAATTTATCATAGATGCTAGAACAACCCAAATAGAGGTAGTGGATCGGGCTCCACAAGATCCAACAATTCTCTCACTTAGAGGTTGGTAGAGTGGTTGTATCGTCCACTGGTTGCATCGTCTTTTTCCTCAAACGTGATATCATCCATCTCTGCAACTTATTACCCCTATTTTTATGCTAGAAGACCAACTGAAGTTGCACACAACTTCAGTTTCTCAAGTCTGACACCCTTAGTTAACATATCAGCATGGTTCTTGCTTCTACAAATTTTCTCAAGTAACAATTGTTCGTCATTTAACAATAATCGTATAAAATGATATCTGATATGAATGTGTTTGGTCTTGGATTGAAATGTTGAATTCTTGGCAAGGAATTTTGCGCTCTGACTATCACTGTATAGAGTGCCTTTTTATTCTTCTTACGCAATTCTTCCAAGAAGCCTTATAGTCATATCATTTCCTTTGCAGTCTCTGACACTGTTATATACTCAGCTTCTGTAGTAGAAGTAGAAATTATTTTATATAGATTAAAGTCTCATGATATTGTAGTGCCACCAATAGTATAAACATAACCCGTAGTACTTTTTCTGCTATCAATGTCTCCAGCTAGATCAACATCAACATAGCCCAATACCTCTAAACTCTTTCATGAGAAACATAAGCAGGTTTCTCAGGAGCCCTTTAGGTACCTCAAAATCCACTTCACAGCTTCCCAAAGTTCATTTCTTAGGTTACTCATGTATCTGCTTACAACTTTCATTGCATGGGCAATATCTGGTCTTCTGAACTTCATAACATACATAAGTGAACCAATAGTTGAAGCGTAAGGAATCTTACTCATGTGGTCTTCCTCCTTCTCTAACTTGGGTGACTAATTCTTGCAGAGTCTGAAGTGATTGCCCAAAGGTGTGCCAACTGGCATGACCTTGTCCATGTTGAACCTATTGAGTACCTTTTTCATATACTCAACCCATGAGAATCTTAACGCGCCTCTAACTCTGTCTCGGACAATTCTCATGCTAAGGATTTGCTTTGCAGCTCCCAAATCCTTCATTGCAAAGTAACCTGTCATCGGCTTCTTCAAATTATTGATCTCATCAATACTGCCCCTACAAGAAGCATATCATCCACGTACACAATAATAGAATAATATAAAAATTGTCCAAATTTCTGACATAGTATTAATGATTTGCCTGACATTTTTTTTACCCTGCATTGTGCATGAAATTATTAAATTTCTTGTTCCACTGTCTAGGAGCTTGCTTTGGGTCATACAAACTCTTCTTCAGTCTACAAAATGAATCTTTCTTTCACTGTACTACAAATCCCTCAGGCTAGTGCGTGTAGAGGTCTTCTTCAAGGTAACCATGAAGAAAAACTGTCTTCACATCTAACTGCTCAAGAAATAGATCTTCGGTAGTCACCATAAACAATATCATTCTGATGGTTGTGATAATAAACATAGAAGAAAATATCTCAGAGTAATCAATACTTTATCATTGTACCTCTTACTGTCATCATGCTCAGTTTTTATCTGATACACTCACTTGTTGTATAATGCTTTCTTCCCTGTAGAAGTTCTATCAGCTTCCATATCTAATTTTCTAGTAGGGAATCCATCTCTTCTTTTATGACCAAATCCCACTTGCTAGAATTTCATATTGCATGTTTCTTCATAACTTTGTGGTTATCCAACATCTGCCAACAGAATGTAGTTCAAGGTTGGTGAGAAACGTTGTGGAGAACATCTAATTCTGACAAACCTATGAATAGTAGTTGTAGGGGTAGATGGCTCTAAATCTGACTGTAGAATAATAGGATTGGGTGCACTAGACCCACTCTTCTCACCACTTACATCTCTGCTCTGCATTGTGACCTTTGATAGATCATCAAACATTACCAACTCGGATTCTCGAGGAGCTACTTCAGAAGTTGTACTAGCATTGTCCTTGTGCGTAATATTCTGATTAAAAAACACATTTCTATTTTTTATGATCTTCCAACCCTGATCATCTCAGAATGGACAGGCAAATGCCTTGTCTCCATAGCCGATGAAATAACATTTCTTTGACTTAGCCTCAAGTTTTTTACGAGCATCAGGATTAATAAAAACATAAGAAAGACAACCAAAAATTTTAAGAAGAGAAAATTTGCCCTCTTTACCACTCCATGCCTCCTCAACCAATTAACAATTTAATGTGACAGATGACCCCTGCTGATCAAGTAAACTGCAGTGCTGACCACATCTACCCAGAAAGTTGGTGGTAGTCCAACGTGCAATCTCATGTTTCTAGCACACTCCTTTATGGCCATGTTCATATGTTTTGCAACACCACTTTGTTGTGGTGTCCCAAGAATGGTTTTTTTTTATTTTAATATCCTGAGTTGCACAGTACTCCTTGAACCCACCATCAATGTACTCACCATCATTGTCAGACCTTAAACATTTCAGTTTTAAATTTGTCTCCGTCTCAATCATGACCTTCCAAGTTTTGAACACATTAAATACATCAGATTTATGTTTTAATAAATAAACACGTACATTTTTACTGTGGTCATCAATGAATGTGACATAATAACCAGAGTCTCCTAGATATGCTACTAAAGAAGGTCCTCACACATCTGTGTGTATAAATTCCAGTTTTCCTGCCTTTGACACTCTGCCACATATCAAGAAATTAACATTCTTCTGTTTCCCCATAATGCAACTCTCACATATGCTGAGATCAACTGACTTCAGTTCTTGTAGCTTGTTTTTGGATTGAAGTTCTTTCATATCCCTTTAGCTCATGTGGTGAAGCCTGCAATGTCACAAATTTGTTGTGCTCTCTGTAATTGTAGTATCAACACTTTTAATTAAACATGTAGTCATATATAGTGTACCAATTTTCTTACTCCGAGATAATGCCAATGCCCCTTTTGTGACCTTCCAGATGTTATCTAAGAACACTATTGAATGACCACACTCATCGAGTTGCCCAATAGAAATGAGGTTTTTCTTTAACTCGGGAATGTGACTTACCTTTAGCAAAGTGCATTTGTTCTTGTTAGGGAGTGCAATGTCAACGTCTTCATCCCCACCACGTTCAAAGCTTCTTCATCAGCCAAATACACCTTGCCAAAGGCACCTGCAACATAAACATTAACTCCGGGTGGAAAGATGTATAGAAGGAAGCCCCCGAATCCAGTATTCAGTAATCAACTAAACTATGAACTGCAAGTAATAGTGAATTATGTAATTCTTCAGTTACAACATTAGCGGTATCATTCTCTGTCTTCTTAGGATTTTTGCAGTTCTTTTTTATGTGGTCAACTTTACCACAATTCCAGCAAGTTGTTTGCTGACCATGCATTGACTTGCTCTTACATCTGTGCTTTAATTTTGATCTTCCTCTGTTTAAGTTTTTTGTCTACTAATATCCCTCAAGAACCAACGTTCAATGTTAAACTCAAACCCAAGATCTTACCAGATTTTTTTCCTACGCACCTCCTCAACCAAAATCAAATAATGAATATCATCATATTTTAGCTTAGATTTACTAGCAAAATTGCTAACAACCACCCTCATGGCTTCCCAGCTATTTGGCAAAGAAGCCAACAATATCAGTACTCGTTTCTCATCATCAAATTCAATTTTAACAGACGATAATTGATTTGTGATAGTATTAAAATCATGCAGATGTTATGCAACAAACATACATTTCACCATCTATAAGTTGAATAACTTTTTCATCAAATCTATCATGTTATTCGTTGACGGCTTTTCATACATACCTGACAGAGCTGTCATGAGATCTGCAATTGTCATTTCCTTGATGTTTGTGTGCAAAAGATCTCAACAGAGTTAATCGAATAACTCCCAGAACTTATCTATCCAACATATTTCATTCAGCATCATCCATCTTTTTCGGTCTCTTTCCCAATAAAGGAATATGAAGTTTCTTCTCATAAAAATAGTCTTCTATCTGCATCCTCCAGTAACAAAAATGGGTGTCATCAAACTTCTCGATCCTTGGTAATGCCACTTCATCTCCAGCCATCGTTTTCCTCATATATGAACCACAGCTCTGATATCAATTGTTGTGAAAACAATTGACAATAAAGCGAAAAATATAAATGAGAATCACACAGACACACGGATTTACGTGGTTCGACAAATTGTCCACATCCCCAAAACTGCAAAGAACTTTATTGCTTGAGAAATCACACAGTTGATCACTTCGATTACAATAGCTCTCCATGATTTCCCCTCTCTCCTCCTTCCTTTCGCTTCGCCATCCGCAAACTTTCAGAACCGGAAAAAAAAAAAGATCCCTAAAAGCACTAAACTCAGTAACTCATGGATTAAATCCCTAAAAGCACTCTCAACTTTTTGACTGCATGATAACGTGCTTCAGACTACATCACAGCAATAAACTAATTGATTTTATCTTTATTTTCACTTTACCGTTTCAACTGAAATAGTTAAATCGTAAAATCCATTGCAGATATATTTAAATGAGATGGTAAAGTGCCTTAGTACATTGTTGGAAACTATGAAAGTTCAAAATGATAAGAAATTGCATAAAAATTTCTCCCAAAAAAATGTAAAATAGTTTCACTCCTTTGTACATGATATGTGGTTGAAATAACAAAGACTTCAAATGAATTTTTTTTGTATTTGAAGTATCATACGTTAGTGCTTGCAAAAAAAATATTAAACTATAAGAAAAATGTTATGAAGGGGGGATATCCAAATAAACAAGGCAAGGCTATCATGGCTTGAAAGTTGAAAAATTAAAGTTGCCGCTAATTCCTTTTTACTCACGAGACCGTTTGGATTTTATAAACTCTAAACTTCAAACTCCGAGTCTGTTTCGGGCAGCTACAACTAAGGCTGTCAAAACGGCTCGTTGTTCGCGAACAGCTCGTGTTCGGCTCATTCGCTAGGTTAGCAAGCCGAACACGAACAACACAAACAACACGAACAAATATTTGTTTGTTCGTGTTCGGCTCTTTTTGGAATATCTTTGATGAGTAGTATTTTTAATAAACTTAATTGATTACAAGGCTACAAAGATTTATAATCAATTAAAAATATTAATGAAGAAAATAGAACAAAAAATATTAAATTAGATTCAAATGATGTTTTAAATCTTGGCTCAATCCTTAACATCTTATAACTAGATGATTATGGTTGTCAAAATGACTCTTTGTTCGTGAAAGACTCGTGTTCGACTCGCTAAGCAAACGAGCCGAACACGAACACACTTTCTGAGCTCGAATTATAAACGAGCCATGTTCGGCTCATTTACACTCCTACTAGAAACAGCTGACCCATATCTATTTTCACACAACTGCAACAAACAGACAAACAACTTCCCCGTCGCAGCTTTCTGGGGCAGCGCAGCTGCAGCTGAAAAGCCAAGAAGTTATAGCTGCACCAAACAGACCCTTAGTTTGCGACCTAGAGGATAATCGTGCCATAGCTCGTTCGCACCCTTCCTCTTCGCAAGAATGCACAATCACGATTAGATCTTCATGATTCCTTGTAATTAAGAGACCCTTAGGTAAGATTCTCACCATTCTTTTGTTTTCCCTTCTTCGTAATCTCAAATTTGTATGGTTTATGATGCTTTTCTGCTGGTTCTTTTTGTCATATTGTATAGTCTCGACCATCTGCAAGGATTAGGTAGATGAATCATAAAATGGTTTGATTTTGATTCTGTTGCCAAAAGTTGGATTCCTAGTTTCTTTTTATTTTTTTTTAATTTCTTTTAACATGTCTTTGAATGATCCTTATACTTATGATGCGAGATTATGGAGCTCTTTCAAATGCTTCCCTAGTTGCCACAATTCTGTTTTGTTGTAATTTTTTTGTGGCTTTTTAAGAAATTTCAGTGATGAGTTTGAAATTCTTACAATGAAAATTCCACCACAATTCTAACTTCCCCTTATACTGGTAAAGGGATATTTCAGACATTTATTCGCAAACAATGCTTTCAAAAGTAAATTTTTCAAGCAAAACAACTGTCTTTGAAACACCCGCTTTTAAACAACAGATTTTCCACAACAACTTACGAACTGAGATTTCATACAGCTACAACTATCCTAAACACCTTCATAGCTTGCATCAACTCCTGCTATACATGAAGATATTATCATCTGTGCTAGACTAAAATGATGACGCCGCTTATGTATGTTTCTAATGTTTGCTCAAAATATAAAGATGAGGCTGTTTTCGCAGGCATAGGAGTTTAAGCGGATGCTTATCCTTGCGCCTTCTATTATGATGGAGCCTGGTCCAGTCTGCCCAATCCCGCTCCGGCCTCCCGTTCCCGCTCTCTCTCCGGTTTCTCATTCTCGCTCCAACTCCCGCTCGCAATCTGCCATTCGCGAAACGTCGTTAAACCTCGTCTCCTCTTCACGATAAAAGGAACGGCTCTCCTTCAGTTTAATATACGACCATTTTTTGTGTTATTCGGGCTTCCTTGGGATAGAGGAAGAGAAGTGCAAGCAGTAGTTCCTTGCGACAAAAGGAAGAAGGAAGAAGAATAAGAAAATTGTTCTCTCTTGGATTCTTCTTGGTGGCTTGTGGCAGAAGATAAATTGAGTTTATTTCTCTTATAAATTTATCTTCTTCGGTATAGAGAGAGAAGAAGAGAGCAAGGAAGTGAGAGATGCCTCTTGTAAGTTGAGACGATCGACTGTGAAAATTCCTCAAGTAGTAAAATCCTCTGCAACTCCGTATACGTAGACAATGTACCAAACCACGTAAATCTGTGTGTTCCGCTGTGTTACTATTTTCTGATGTGAATTTCTCGTTCTATTTTTTGTTTCGTCGTCGATCGTTCTATTATATATATATATATATATACACCACACCAACTGATATCAGAGTCCGTGGTTTCAGATATGAAGAAAGATGATGACTGTAGATGAAGTGAATGTTTCAGGGATCGATAAATTTGAAGGCGCAAGTTTTGTTAACTGGAGGATGCAGATAAAAGACTAACTCTATGAGACGAAATTTCATTTTTTGTTATTGGGAAAAAGACCTGAAAGGATGGATGAGGCTGAATGGAATCTGTTGGATCGACAGATACTGGGGGTTATTCGATTGACTCTATCGAGGTCCGTTGGACACAACGTCGTCAAGGAGAGGACGACTGCAAATCTCATGGCAGCCTTATCAGGTATGTATGAAAAGCCGTCGACGAATAACAATGTATATATGATGAAAAATTTATTCAACTTGAAGATAGCGAAAGATGTTTCTGTCGCTCAACACATGAATGATTTCAATAATATCACAAATCAATTGTCGTCTGTTGAAATTGATTGTGATGATGAGATACGTGCGTTGATATTGTTGACATCATTGTCAAATAGCTGAGAATGTTGATGATGACAGTTAGCAGTTTTGCAAGTAAATCTAAACTGAAATATGATGATTTTCGTGATTTAATTTTTGTTGAGAAGGTGCGCAAAAAAGATTATGACTAGATCTTAGGTTTAAGTTCGACACTGAATGTTGATTTCAGAGGGAGATCACGAGACATGAACTCAAATAGAAGAGATCAAAATCAAAGTCTGGTTAGCAGACAACCTGCTGGAATTATGGTAAGACTGACCACATAAAGAGGAACTGCAGAAATCCCAAGAAGATAGAGAATGATAACACAAATGTGGTATCTGAAGAAGTATAAGATATTCTACTGCTGACAGTTCATAGTTCTGTTGATGACTGAATATTAGATTCAGGGGTTTCTGTCCATATAACATTCCATCGGGAATTGATGTTTAATTATGTCGCAGGTGACTTTGGGAAAGTATATCTGGCAGATGGAGAAGCGTTGAATGTGGTAAGAAATCTACTAGAGGCCACAATGCAGGGTAGTGATGGAAGTAAAGAGGAGAGTGAGTCCGGGACACGCATTCCTATTGTTCTACAGATAGATGATAGAAAACCACAAAACTATGAAGAAATCATGCAAAATGAAAATTCCAGTAAGTGAGAGCTGACAGAACTTCCACCAGGGAAGAAGACATTACACAATAAGTGAATATATCAGGTGAAGACTGAGTTTGATGACAGTAAAATGTACAAGACTAAACTTGTTGAAAAAGACTTTCAGCAGAGGCAAGATATTGCCTATGCAGTGAGAGTTGTAAGCAGAGACAAGAGGAACCTAAGAAATAACTTGGAGGTGCAAGACTATGTTGACCCTGTTTATATGTTGACTAAGGGTGTTACTCTTGAGAAACTGAAGTTGTGCACATCTTTAGTTGGTCTTCTGGTGTGAAGACAAAGATTTTGAGTTACAGAGGTGGAGGATTCATGTTTGAAGAAAAGGGTGACGCCGCCAGTGGAGGATATTAGTTTGAGGAAAAAGACGTTGTAGTCCGTGTACCGGCCTCAAATTGGGAGATTTATTATGATGGAGCTCGATCCAGTTCGCCCAATCCCGCTCCTGCCTCCCTTTCCCTCTCCCGCTCCCTGTTCACGATTGTAGAAAGTCGCGACTTTCCTTCGCGAATTGTTCCCGCAATTTGCCGTTTGCGAAACGTCTCCAAAACCCGCCTCCTCTTCACGATAAAAGGAGCGGTTCTCCTTCAGTTTAATATACGACCCTTTTTTTTGTCTTCTTCTTCGGGCTTCCTTGGGATAAATGAAGAGAAGTGCAAACAGTAGTTCCTTGCGACAGAAGTAAGAAAAAAGAAGAAGATTGTTCTCTCTTGGTGTATTCTTGGTGGCTTGTGGCAGAAGAGAATTTAAGTTTATTTTTCTTGTAATTTTATCTTCTTCGGTGTAGCTCCGTGTAGAGAGAGAAGAAGAGAGAGCAAGGAAGTGAGAGATCCCTATTGTAAATCGAGACAATCGACTGGTGTAAATTCCTCAAGTAGTAAAATCCTCTGAACTCCGTAGACGTAGACAATCTGCCGAACCACGTTAATCTGTGTGTTCCGCTGTGTTACTGATTTATGGTGTGAATTTTCTCGTTCTATTTTTGGCTTCATCGTCGATATTTCTATTTTATATATATACACCACATCTTCTATAATATCAATATTGTTTGAAAGATAAAGTTTATATTTCCGACTGTGACTTCAGACATGCCAAATTTTTTAGCACGCTGCTGAATATTGCTGAAAATCTCAATTACTTTTTTCAGTTAATCAGTATTTTGAAGGATTCCTGCTATGTTATGAGGGAATAGATTGAAGTTTGTAATCTTATTTCAAACAGTTCTAATGTGCACCTTGAATAACCAAAATCACTCCTTTGTATTTCTATTCCTTATTGAATAAAGTTTGCTTCATCATTTACAAGACTGATTATAGGGAAAATTCAATTGCGCCTTCATACATTTTGACAGCATAGTTCAAAGATCATTACAATAGATAGAACAGTGTGAGCAAAAAACCTTTAATTGCTTGTTTGTTACTCGTTGACTTGTCAGTTCAGATTACAAAACTAGTATTTTCCAAAATCATTCAAGACATTATTTGCAGCTTTTGCACATTGAGCTGCAATGTGGTTTCAGTTCTGTACTTTAGTAATTTTTTTGAACTATTTAAACAAGCACCTCGAGCTTAGAATATCCATGTTTGCAATGCATTTGGGATAATTTTACAATTTTTTTTTATAAGCTCCTGTCATATTTTTGTTTGATCATAAAATTTTAATTATTTTTTTCAATGTTTATGATAATTAGCTTTTCATAATCATATCATTTAGAGTGGTACATGTAAGGAAATTATTATTAGTTTTCTTCGAAAATAAAATTTATAATGCTATTCATTTAAGCATGTTCATTTTTTTCATGAATCATGGGGTATAAATAATACATGAGAGTAAAGGGGCTTTTACATTGCACCCTAAAACTTTTATTTTTACTTATCTAGCACCTAAACTTACATAATTACAAATATCATACGAAAAATAACACTAATCATCACATTTTAATAGTCAAATCTATCTTTGCATCCATAATTAAAGTACTGTGTAAAAATGAAAGTGTAGGTGTGAGATAGGTAAATTCATACGATTCGAGCGCTATGTATGCAATTTTTACAAATCCCAAATCTAAAAGGCAAAATAAACCAAGCTTAAAACATAATCCAACTTAATTTTATTTACGAATCAGTTTGTTTGTTGTTCAACAAATATGCTATCAATGATTTGATATTAAACTTGACCATAGCTTATATATTATTTAATTAAAATTTATCTAAACATAACTCCTTTAATTATTTTGTTAATCCCTCTCTACTGATGCCGACCCACGTAAAATGTTAGGTGCGGAGTCTAAATTTTTGTTATCTTAGATAAGATTTGATTTGCTGACTACTAAATTTAAGATCCATTCATACTTGTTCTTAAAAATTGATGGCTAACAACTCAATATTTATTCACATGTAATATTTCAATATGGTGGGATATCTAACTCAATTTGTCTTCACACTTATCAATGATCCCATGCTTCTCACAATAGAAGCAACAACATACTCTTCTTTCCCATGTTGTGCTCTCATCTTCACAACATGTGACTGTATTTCTTTTCAGCATGATGACAGTGATTTCTTCATCCATGCTCTTAACATTGTATGATGTGCAGCAATTTCTATATCTTTATGTTTGGTAGTCTATTTTAAGATGGATCAACATTTGGATTTAACGTAAATAAACCCAACAGATTTTCAGCACCGCCAAATCTTTCCGTCAGCCTAAATCTAAGTATCTCTCAGCGTATTGTAAATCAGGGAGTTACTAAGGTGGATTCAAGGGGATCACAGGTTAAAGAGTTAAATCCTGAAATAAAGTGCCAAACATTCCATTTGAATTCATGTGGATTTCAATGAAATCATATCAAATATAATTTCGAATTTAACACCATTGGATTTAATAAATCCGGATTTAGTAAGTCATACTTAACTTAAATCTTAAGTGCAGCCAAATGTCCCCTTAGAAATTATGAATTGCTTCTGAAATTAAGGTTGCTGTTATGCGAAGAAATGTGAAGCCTACACAGTTCTTACACTGAAAGTAGATTTTTGTTGATATGTTAGAGACGTTAATGATTAGCAATATAAAGTCCATTTATTTGTGTTGAAACTATAGATTGTAGAGGCGGGATCAAACTTGAGGAATTAATTTATGTTGGCTTCTAAGGGCCCAAAGTATGCTGACCCTACTGTCACCTCCCAAAAGAGCCCTTAAGAAAGGTGGGCAGCCAAGGACTTAAATACTGCTTTTCGGCCCTACACCTAGCCGATGTGAGACTATTTGTCTGTGACATTCTCCTCCACCCAATCACGTGACGCCCTCGTCACAGATCGGCTCCACCGAGGGTCCCACTGGACCATGGAGAGTTCACACACCTTGCAGACAGTAATTTGCTCTGATATTACTTATCACCTCCCAAAAGAGCCTTAAGAAAGGTGGGCAACCCAGGACTTAAATACTGCTTTTCGGCCTTACACATAGTCGATGTGGGACTATTTGTCCATGATACTACGCTGCACATTACAGGTTCAAATTGCAAAAATCATTTTTTTATGAGGGGAATTTTCATGCATTCCACCCAATTCTTATAGATTTATATATCTATCATTTAAAGCTCTTTTTTTTTGCATTTATACGACCTACTCATTTTATATTACATAAAAGTTATCACTATTTTAATTTTGAAAAAGTGAAATAAACCTTTTTCGTGCATATGGAAGGTAAAATGTAAAAATTGAAATTAAGATATTATTGTCAGCTAAAAAAATTTGAATCCGTAGAATGATAATTTAACGTCATAATATTGCACAAAGATCCAATACAAATATAACTAAAAAAAAGTCATTAGAGAAGACAACAAAATTTTTTAGGTGGAAAACCTTGAAAGGAAGAAAAATCAAATAATCTAATATATAATCTAATGTACATTTGTCCACTCTTTAAAGGGATTAGGGAGATGTGATTACAAGATAATTTTAAAATCAAAATTGCTTTGAAATAACCCAATAAATATAATTCTTAAGGGTAATTGAGATTATAAGTGCTATAGTCTAACTATAATAGTTGTGATAGGGCTATAACAGTCTGTAGTTAGTTATATATGTCATAGTTGATTATAGAAGTTGTAGTTGATAACTATGATAAATGTAGTAAAACTACCAAAGTCTTCGTTGGAGGCTGTTGGCATCCATTTTTGATGCAACACATACGGGGCATCTTAGCTGAGTGACGCATCACCATAATCGGGTTCTATGTCTTCATAGTCTCGTTTCGAATCGATTGTTGTCAAATCGCCATTGCCTCTAGCATCCTCTGCGTTGACGTTTGTTTCTGTGCATGAAGCTGTATGTGGCTGATATAGGTGTTCCTGTGACGCGGATCCTCAATCAAGTTACCTGACGCCGTGTTCGTACCTTAAGCCTAAGGTCCAGATAGACGGATTTCATGTTGGAACCATTCTACTTGACGACACATAGACAATTCATCCTCTCGAGCTCTCTCTTCGGATGGATTCACGATCTTTACGGAGGTCCCAGGATTATAACTGCTCATATCCGATCCTCCAAAGGTCCCAAGAGGCGCGAAACCTCCTTGGCGAGCTTTTCTGTAAGCCCAAATTTTTTGGGTTCCACCATGATCATGCCTCATTCGGGCATGGCCACACATAATTAGTGGCATGACCACGCCTAACCAGTGGCGTGATCACACCTAAATTAGGCGTAGCCACGCCAAATTCGCCCCTAAGCACTTCAGGTCCCTCGAGTGGTGTGACCATGCTCGAGGATGGTGTGACCACACTGGCCAGGTAGAGCACCTCGTGTAATTATGCCAGGCCTCGGGCGTAGTCACGCCGGACCCCAGTTTGCGACACTATGAATAGTGGTGTGACCACCCCCAAACCCAGAGTGGCCATGCCACCAGAACTTACTCTGCGATTTTCATCTACCGTCCCTGCATTCCCACTGGCGAGGGGGCCACTTGACTGTTCTTTCTCCCAAAAATGGAATAAAGACTATTTTTTGGTTCATGCCAAATAAGGAAAATGGCTAGGGACCCATGGTCTTTTCCCTTGGGCAATTTTAATCAGTGAAGGGGGCTATTTTGCTCGGGGAGCTCAGGGAAGAAGAGAACATGAGGGAGAGCATTCAAGGAGCTTCTAAGGGGATTTTGAAGGGGTTTCTTCTTTTTCTTCCTTCAAGAGAAGCCAAGGCAAGCCTATTTCTTCCATTTCTCTCAACTTTTCTTCCACTTTTCCAGTCAAATTCCTCGTTTCTGGCGACTTACAGTGAGCTGACGAGGAAACTTTATCCTAGCATTGGACAAGAAGAACAATTACGAACTCATCATCTTCTTTGGTGAGGAGAGCTTTCTCATTACTTTGGAGAAGAAAATTGGTAGCCTCGTCATTCTCTCCGCCGAGGAGCTTCTTCCTATGAGAGAAACGCTTCGATCAACCTTGGTGAAATTTCTTAATCTGTTGCAAATTTTCATTTATAGAGCCCCCTAGGTTTAGATGTTAGAGGAATTAAGTTAGGATTTTTGTGTTCCTAGAGGAATCCACATAGGATTAGGTGTTTTGCGTTCTCCATCGATAATCCAAAGAGAAGAACGTGTAGACCAAAATTCAAAAGTTAAGGTTGTACTACTACCACCATTTGCATCGATGATTTCATCCAGATGGACGTTTGAAATCCACCAACCGAAAAGACAAGGGCATTCCTTCAATTGCCGCCTTTTTGTTCATGGAGAATCCCCCTTGCAAAGGATTCCCCTTCTAGTGCCATGCAAATGGAGGTAGGCGTCATGTTGCCTCGTGCAAAATGGCTTTGGTAAACCTCTCCATCATTTCACCTTAGGTTTTCCGTGAGTTAGCTAAGACGAGCATGATTCATCATGAAATTTAATCAGGTCTCATTTCGCATTTGTTTGTATCACCATGGTGTGCATGGCATGAATTTAAAATATGCATAAATAAAACATATGTTTCAGCATGCTCCGTGGATCAGCTGCCCACGCTAGCCCTATTGACCTTCTTCGGTCCACTTGATCGATTGGTCTCTGGCTCGATCGTATTGATAGATCATCCTCCATCGAGCGACCACCTGCACCAGCCTAATTGACCATCTTTGGTCCACTTGACCATCACCGACCCAATCATATCGATCGTCCATCACTAGCCTGGTCGTATCAATCAACCATCCTCCATTGATCGGCCGCCCACGCTGGCTTAATCAACCATGTTTGGTCTACTCGATCGATCGACTGTCACCGACCTGATCGTACCAATCGATCATCCTCATTTCAGATCAAACACCTTGGCGAGGTCTCCAAATTTTTGGGCATTCAAGTTCATCGCATGGCTAAGTACATGCTCTTGAGTCAGCAACAATACCTCATGCGTATCTTTCAGAATTCTGCAATGTTGGAGTCCAAAACTGTATCCACACGATCACCAGACAAGAGCCAGACAAGAGGTATGATTCTTCTACACAAGACAAGCCCCTTGAAGACCCCACAGAGTATAGACAGATAAGCAACACTCTCCAATATTTGACAATAACTAAACTTGACATTTCCATTGCTGTGAATCAACTTTGTCAACTTATTCATATCTCTTCGACATATCACAACCAATTTCTCAAACGGTTGTTGTGGTATCTAAGAGGCACGATGGACTCCAGCCTTCGCATATCCCATGCTCATCTCAATCTCCAAACCTACTTCGATGCCGACTGGGCTGGGTACTCAAATGACTGAAATTCCATGACCGGCTTGTGCACATTCTTCGGTGACGCACCCATCTCTTGGACAGTGAAAAAGCAAACTACAATGGCACACTCATTCGCCAAAGACGAATACAGGGCTCTAGCAGCCGCAACTACTAAAATTCCATGGCTCAGACGCTTGCTTGCTGAATTGGGTGTCGAACAACTACATCCTACCTCCTTATTTTGTGACATCATCTCCACGATGGCTATCACTAACAATCCGGTGTTCCACGCACGAACAAAACACGTAGAAATTGACTACCACTTTATTCGTGAACATATCCACACTGGTCATCTCCAACTATACTACATTCACACCCAGGATCAACCGACAGATATCTTCACGAAGTCTTTGCCTATACGGTGATTAATGTTATTGAAATCCAAGCTTCAAGTCTTTAACAAGACCCATCAGCTTGCACGAGGGTAGCATCCAGAACATATGTTTTGCCATTTGATGAGGCAAACTTTTTGCAACAGAAACAAGACTACCAATGTATCCAACCACTCCCTTTAGCATATTGTAATGATGAATTTGTAACTAACACCTGCATATGGGAACCATGTAATGATGTATATCTAGAACCATCTCTACTTCAATATATATAAGACCTGTATTGGTGTATTTTGGTAAGCTCTGTAATTGAGAAATGAATGAATAGCAATTGCAAACTCTTCCAGTTATTCTCCATTTCCTTTGTATTCTTCTTTCCCTGTTTCATTTCCTATTTCCTCAGATGGTGAATGCTCGTGACCAATCATAATCTTGGGTGACTAGCGACAAATGCTACGACTTTAAGAGTTAAGTTTTAGTAGTCAGCTCACTCTTCTTTTCTCCTCTCCCATTTTAGTTCAAAAATTTGACCAATATTCCACCTGAGTCGGACGGCCACATTGATAGTTTTTGAGAATGATATCTTGATAATTTGACCAATATTCCTAATTCCATCGGACGGTCCAAACTGATTTCTTTGCTTACAAGTATTTTTTTTTAATATTTAGGAGCCTTAATGACATCGTAACTAAATGATCTTGAGTTCGTTAGATTCCTTTTATTTATTCACTCAGTTTAACTATAAATTTACCAAAATTGACGCTTAGATGGTCTTGAATTTGAATGTGGAATGTTTTTAGCCCAAACTGCATTGAGATTCATGTTTAATGATAAAAATCTATTGTTGGCGCATCACACAGAGATACACACACTAACAGGAATTAACTGGTATGTATGTAAATCCTATTTCCTATAGTTTAGAGTAAACCAAAATTAACTTCATATGAGATGTCTGTTTTGAAGCTAAGTGAAGGAATGAAATTGAATCCGGCAATATTATCTTAATGCTATTTGGTTTTAATATTTTATAAATTGCTTTAAGAAAATGATATTATGCTTTTACTGAATTTACCAGATTCCAAACTCGGGCATAAATATCAATAATCCAGCAAATGGCTTTTTGAATGCATCATGACCATTCTCCAAACAATTATGAAAAAGACGTACAGCATTAAAATAGTATTTGCCAAATTGCATAGAATGAGCTATCTAAAAAGCTAAAAGTATATATTGTCAAGCAGCATGGAATAAGAATTCTTGCCTTTAAGAAAATGTCACAAGTTTAGTGGTTTACCATTAATTTAAAATCTTGCTCTATTTCATGACTTTAGCCATTTAAAAAAGAAGAAAAGCAATTTACTACCACCCAATTACTATGTCTTTACATGTCACACCAAAACTCTAATTTTACATTTATACCATCCAAATCTCACTGTTTTAACTTTTAATTAACTGATGTTTAGATGCTAGATATGTAAATACGTAGGAATTAAGTGGTATACATGTAAAACTTCCTTCCAAAAACAAAAAATAGAAAAAGGGAATGCTGTATTGTCGCCCTCTGCATATGGTATGAGCAAATGATGGATGAGGGGAAAAGGTAGGCAAAATAGATGGATTTGACAAGGTACTGTTAAATGAAGGATCACTAAATTCATAAGAAATTCTGGCAAACATGACTTCAAATAGTCATAAATGTGACCTAAAACCAATAGAAAGCTCAACTTTCAACAAGTATGGTAAGTTGGATCTGATTTTAATAAAAAGTTCTTGTGCCTTTGGGTAGGTTGGGTTAGCCTAGCCTCCTAGGTAATGGTTCTTCGATGCCGACCTCTCCTTTGTCTTTTGTGGTATATATTTTTTTAGTCGTCTCGTTCATTGCTACTTTTCTCTTCTTATGGTATACGGGTCAAGCTCAAGTTTGACCCAAATTTAATATGACCAAAACTTTGATTATTTATGTAATATGTCCAAAATTTTGATGTAATTTGTCTCGCTTTTAACCCAATTGATTCAAATCCAAGTTGGGTTAATTGTTTAATATAATATATAACAGTTATTCAGACCAAACATGAGTCTAGTTTATTGGGTAATGTGGAGATCCGACCCACCAAAATTTAATTAGCTTTCTAATTAAGAATCTCACCTACCGCTCACCTACCACACCCACCTACCGCTCACCTACCACACCCACTACACCCACCACACCCACCTACCGCTCACTTACCGTTCTCCTAGTTTATATAAATAGACTCATATGGTTTATCATAAAAAAACCACAAGCCAAGTCAGGCTAAGCCAAGTCCTCTAAGAGAGAAAGAGAGGAAGAGAGAGAGAGAGAGGAAGGGGGAGAAGAAAATAGAGATTTTTCTTGTAAACGTCGAGGCGCTCAACGGTGTAATTCCTCAAAGAAATAAAATCCTTTGCAGATCTGTAGACATAGGCAAATTTGCCGAACCACGTAAATCTGTGTGTCGTTTTGGCGTTTTTATGCGTGCAATTTTTCTCGTTCCATTTTTCGCTTTGTTGTTGTCTTTTTCACAACAACCGATGACGTCGGGAATCGAGAAGTTTAATGACACAGATTTTGCTGACTGGATGATGCAAATAGATAACTACATCTATGAGAAGAAACTTCATTTTCCGTTACTGGGAAAGCGACCAGAAAGATGGACGAGGCAGAATTAAATCTGTTGGATCGACAGGTTCTAGGGGTTATTTGATTAACCTTATCGAGATCGGTTGCCCACAACGTCATCAATGAGAGTATTACTGCAGATCTCATGACGGCTTTATCAGATATGTATGAAAAGTTATCGACGAATAACAAAGTAAATTTGATGAAAAAGTTATTCAACTTGAAGGTGACAGAAGGTTTGTCTGTTGCTATACACTTGAATGATTTTAATACTATCACAAATTAATTGTCATATGTTGAAATTTATTTTGATGATGAGATACGTGCGTTAATATTGTTGGTTTCGTTGTCAAATAGCTGAGAAGCCATGAGGATGACAGTTAGCAGTTCTACTGGTAAATCTAAGCTAAAATATGATGTTATTCGTGATTTGATTTTGGCTGATGAGGTGCGCCGAAAGAATTCTGGCGAGGCTTCGTGTTCAAGTTTGAGGCTAAATGTTGATTTCAGAGGGAGATCACATAACAGAAACTCAAACAGAGGAAGATCAAAATCAAAGTCTGGTCAGCAAACAACCTATTGGAATTGTGGTAAGTCTGACCACATAAAAAAGAACTGCAGGAATCCTAAGAAGAAAGAGAATGACAATTTTAATATTTTAACTAAAGAAATACATGATGCACTATTACTGGCAGCTCACAATTCTGTTGATGATTGAATACTGGATTCAGGGGCTTCAATCCATACATTTTCTCATCAGGAGTTAGTGCGAAATTATGTTGCAGGTAACTTTGAGAAGATATATCTGGCTGATGGAAAAGCTCTGACTGTGGTGGTGATGAGAGATGTTGGTATTGCACTCCCTAACAAGAGAAAATAAACTTTGCAAAAGTTCAGACACGTTCCTGAGTAGAAGAATAACCTCATCTCTGTTGGGCAACTCAATGATGGTGGTCATTCGGTAGTGTTCTCAGATAACACTTAGAAGATTACCAAAAGAGCATTAGTACTGACTCAGGGTAAAAAAACTAATACACTATATAACTACAGGTTTAATCAGACAATGACACATGAGTCAGAGGTGCATTATGGGGAAGCAGAAGAATATCAATTTCCTGAAAA
This sequence comes from Phalaenopsis hybrid cultivar, assembly GCA_002079205.1. NCBI lineage: Eukaryota > Viridiplantae > Streptophyta > Magnoliopsida > Asparagales > Orchidaceae > Phalaenopsis > Phalaenopsis hybrid cultivar. Next base: position 101,564 of record JXCR01011314.1, on the reverse strand, counting down.
GGGGCAGAGCGCCAAAGGCAGGAAAACCAGACATTGTACAAACAAATGGTGGAGAACCACAAAGCTATGAAGAAATCTTGCAAGGTGAGAATTCGAGCAAGTGAGAGCTGACTAAGAAGGAGGAGACAGATTCCCTACCAGGGAATCAAACTTGGAAGCCCGCAGACTTCTACCAAGAAAGAAAACATTGCACAACAAGTGGGTGTCCCGGGTGAAGACTGCGCTTGGTGGCAGTAAGAGGTACAAGACTGGACTTGTTGAAAAGGGCTTTCAGCATGAGCAAAATATTGCTCATGCAGTGGGAGTTGTAAGCAGATACATGAGTAACCCAGGAAAGAGCTTGGTGGTATGAGGTTACGTTGACAGTGATATGTCAACTACGAATGTTACTCTTGAGAAGCTGAAGTTGTGCTCAACTTCAGCTGGTCTTCTGACATGAAGACAGGGCTTTGAGTTGCAGAGGTGGACGATATCAGGTTTGAGGAAAAGGTCAATACAATGAGTAGATGATGTAGCCAGTAGGTGATGCAGTCAGTGTCCCAGTCTCCAAGTGCGAGAATTGTTGGGTAATGTGGAGACCTGGTCCACCGCAATTTAATTATCTTCCTAATTAAGAATCTCACATACTGCTCACCTACCTTCCCACCCACCGCTCACCTACCACACTCATCTACCGCTCACCCACCTCTCATCTACCGCTCTCCTAGTTTCTATAAATAACATCTTATGGCTTGTCATAAAAAAATCACAAGCCAAGCCAGACCAAGCCAAGTCCTCTAAGAGAGAAAGAGAGGAAGAGAGAGAGAGAGAGAGAGGAAGGGGAAGATAAAAATATAGATTTTTCTTATAAACGTCGAGGTGCTCAACGGTGTAATTCCTCGAAGAAATAAAATTCTCTGCAGTTCCGTGAACGTATGCAAACTTGCCGAACCACGAAAATCTGTGCCGCTCTGGTGTTTTTTCTGCGTGCAATTTTTCTCGTTCCATTTTGCGCTTTATTGTCGTTATTTTTCACAATATAATTTGAGTCAGTTTTAAACGTGCAAATCAACTCAAATCTGACCCCAAAATTAATTAGGACAAGATTTTAAATCCGAACTCAACTTTAATGTTAGTCAAGTTAAGTTAAACCTGAATTATTTTAGTTGGTTTTTCGTCGAGTTACCATGTCAAGTCATATTTTTAGCACGCTATTAATGAGTAACATTTTAAGTTTAGGTTTAAAAGAAAAGATGATGAAGTCTATTAATCCGGGCATGATTTTAAATATGAACTCAATTTTAATGTTATTCGAGTTAACTTAAACCTGAACTATTTTTGTTGGGTTTAAGTCGAGTTATCATGAGCAACACCTTAAATTTAGATTTAAAAGAAGAGATTATGAAATATATACTCCCTGATTTCATTTTCAAATGACTTTCACAACTAACTTTCAGGTTTCTGCTCATTTCAGAACTTTTTCTCCGTTCAGATATTGCTTTGATTTTTCATTTTGAACCATTGATTTATAGATAAAGGTATGATGAATCATTTCCATTCACATATGAAAACCGAAAACTATCACCATCAGCATTGATGAAAGCTTTGCTGTTCATCATTGCACTTTTATTTTATTTTATTTTGTTAAAAAGTTGCATATCATGTTGGTATTAATCTCGGCGCATTCAAGTTTGCTCTTAAAACATTCACATGTGCCCTCTAAATATTTTAGAATAATATAATCTCCATATAGTATTAGTTTTTTATTCTCAGTATTATGTATTTTTTCTTGACATCATTTCTACTTCTATTGGTCAATTTCAATATTCTAATTTCCTTAATGACTTAATTAGTTGATAGTTAATGTGCGCATATACCACATTTGTGCATATGCATGCATGCATGTATTTATGCAGCACCCATGTGCACATACATCCATTTCCATATATACATATATATATGTGTGTGTTTGTATGTGTGCGCTCGCGTGCCACATATCCAGCCCACGGTATAAGACCCCTCGGATCAGGGTTCGAATCACTGGCACAGTTGGTCTTAAGGAGGTGGTACTCAAATTGTTAGACATATTTGTGGTAGCTGGTATAATAGCCTCTGACCATTCCGGCCATTCCTTTATATATATATATATATATATATCACACACACACACACACACACACTAGTTTTTACAAATTTGCCACCTTAAATATGTATAAAAATATATATTTTACTTTGTAAAAGTTAAGCATTGATATTTTTGATGTTATACAAAACATTTACATATATATCATCTTACTCATGCATAAAGATGTGAATTTTACTTTTAAAATGTTAAAATAGTAATATTTTTTATGAGATGCAAAAGATTCGCCAAAATTTAGATGTCAGATATGCAAATATATAAGAATGGGGTGGTACGTGTGTAAATGATCTCACACACACACACACACACACACTCACAGCACGTGTGAGGTGCAAGAAGAATGGCAGTATAGGGACTGATTGATCGATTTCACCAAATGCTTTGATTGGGTTATCTGTTTCATTAAGCAAAGTGTAGTTGTTTGGACACAGAACATACGATTGCAGAACAAATGGGAGAAGAAGACAAAAAAGAATACGTTAAAATAGGGGTCTTTATTAGTGCTTTTACAAGGCCAGCTCTTAAATTCCTTTCTTTTATGATTTTAGTAATAGTAAGTGATAAGTCTTGAAATATTTAAATATACTTGACAAATAATTTTCTTCAATGGTAAACCAAATTAGAGAGTTATTTTAGATGGTTTGGTCACATTAAATGTTGACCATCTGATGGTTCGGTTAGGAGAATAGATGTTTTAGATTCGACTTATGTTAAGAAAGGCAGAGGTAGATCTAGAAAACGATCTTAATGTATTAGAATTAAATGAAAATATGACAATTAATAGGACGCAATGGAGAAAAAGGATTCGTGTAGCCGAGCACAGTTACTCATGTATGGCTTGTCGTTGTTGATGTTTACTCATGCATGACAAACTATTATTAAAGCAATCATATCAATTTTGACTTGGGATATTGTCATGCTTGCAGCTGATTTTAAAACCGGCCTGAATGACATGTAAAAAAGTAAAGTGCGGATTTTAAAATATTCAGAACATTTTAATCCTAAATTTTAATGAAACTTCATCTTTTATTATAAAATAAATTTGCTTTAATATCTCCCCAACCGTTGAAAGCTGCTTCTTTGATGTATTTAGGTATCTAACACCTAAACTTTAATTTTTACATTTATATCACCTAAATCTTTCATTCCACATAAACAATACCACCATTTTAACTTTTAAAACATTAAATTGAAGTGTTGTTGCGTTGTTGTTGAAGTGCTATTAGACTACTCTTATTAAGGTGTAATGTGGTATTATCCTGGTGTTATTGTCGTGTTATTTGTGTTATTGAGGTAATATTGCGGTGGTTTTGAAGTGTTATTGAGGTGGATGTAATAGTGTTATTGTGGTTGTACTTTGGCCAATGTTTTTTTGCCATATTATTGGTTTGTTATGGAGGTGACATTAAGGTATTGTTGTGGCGCTTTTTGTGATGTTTTTTAGGTTAGGTGTAATTGACATAGTTTTGTAGTGGTTGTATTGCGGGATTATTGCGGTGTTATTTCTGTGTTATTGCAGTTTTATCGAAGTTGTACCGCGATGTTATTGTTGTACTATTGCGGTTGTACTTCAACCAATGTTTTTGGAACTTAAAGCATAAGCAAGGTGGTATGTACGTAAAAATTGATGTTTAAATGCTAGATATATAAATACATAAGAATTGAGAGGTTTATATGTAAATCCTCCTTTTTAAAATATACAGCGCTCTCTAAAGTAGAGCTTTACATTATATGCAAGTAATTTTTGGCTTGAGTTGAGAAGTTCATCTTTCAAATAAGAGCGCCCAAGTTCAAGATATTGCGTATATAGTGTGAGTGCGATTAAGGCTCCGTTTGGGACAACTTATCCGTTGCGGCAACATCTTTAAAACATCATCTCACCTTTTGAAAATTGCGTTTGAGCAGCTTATCCGAAAAAACAGTTGGTTTTTACACTAAACGCAGAACGTGGGTCGAACATCGCAGTCCGTATTTCCGAATAAACAACTTATCTGAATAAACACAAGTTGCTTCAAACACACCTTAAATTCACTCAAACTTAGAAAAAATAATTCAGCTATATCTATCATGCTACATTTTATTTGAATCAACATTCTATTTTTCCATTTAAAATTCAAATTATAAAAGCTACATGAAAATGCGTGCATTATTGGCATTTGCATCTTAAGTAATGCATGCATTGACATCCTTGAATAATGATTTTGCAGTCCACATTATTACAAAAACTTAAAACTAGGTCAATTCATAATTTAATAGCTCTCAAATCCCAACAATATTAATACATTGGTAATTGATTCCTATTTATTAATATATTCAAGATTTGGTCAATGCTAATTATTAACCGATATGTGATGTATAAGTTAATTAAGTAAATGCTCGAGTTAAGGTTTTCCGAGTAGGTCGGAAAATGGAAGATATATTACATTAGGACTCTGTACGTAGAGTTACGTGCGAAGTCAAATGAAATTACGTTGTGGAGGGGATCGGCCCTGTAATACAAGAGAATATTTTTCTCGTGTTATTCTGTGTTATTCAGGTGTTATTGTTTGTTTTTCAGGTGTTATTATATTCTGGGAATATTTTCGGTGTTATAATAACACAATAACACATCAATAATACTTGAATAACACATGAATAACACGCAAAAACACGGGAAGAATATTCATGTGTTATCGGATAGATTTTTTTCTTTCTACGTGGCGTGATTTCATTGGACTCCGCACGTAACTCTACGTGCGGAGTCTTGATGCAATATTTTTTTCAGAAAATGTGCGGAATGATAAAAAAAAAAAAAGATTCATTTTTTCTAAAGAAAAGTAAATTATCTTTAATAATTTCTAAAAATAAATTTATAAATATTTTTAATATTTTTAAAATATTCTCTCGGTCACATGATATCACGCATAATATTGGCTGCCTCGTGCCGACCGCTATAGCGAACCATTCGCTAATATTCAATGACTTTTGCACTTGTCCTTCGTCTGCTGCAACGCGTCTCACATGCGATTATTTATAAAAATTAAAGTAAAAATGGCATGTATTCTTAGTGCATCAAAAATCCTAATTTTTTACTGAGAAATTNGGAATATGTCTGACATCACATAACGTTCTAACGGTGCCATCATACATCTGAATTCTGACTTCTCCAATACCAGCTATATTGCAACATCTATCATCACCCAAATAGACTGAGCCAGAATTAGTTAACCTGTATGAAGTAAACCACACTCTGTTACGTGTTATGTGATAAGAGCACCCAGAATCCAGAATCCATGCTCCGTGAACTGATTTGATGAAACTGAGAGCATATCGCCATCACTGCAATCTGAATTTTCATTCCTTGGGCACTCTACACAGAAATGATTTTATTCCTAAGGCTGATGAGGATAGGGAAACCATCAGAATTGTTAAGGGTGCACTGACAGTGATGAAAGGAAAGTTGACTATTTGTTATGGTATGGCTCATATACCATATCGGGACAGACGTTGGATCGAAGCGGAGCCGAGCGGAGCGGAAGAATCTGTCCAAATTGGAAAGTTATGTATCAACAAGTGGTATCAAAGCTTTCTTCAGAACAGTGTCCTAAGACAGATACAGAAATGGAAGACATGGCAAAGGTTCCATATGCCAGTGCAGTTGGCTGCTTGATGTATGCTATGGTATGTACTCGTCCTGATTTGGCTCATGCTGTTAGTCAAGTCTGCAAATACATGGCTAAACCTGGAAGGCGACATTGGGAAGCAGT
>JXCR01011314.1:55967-94119 GCA_002079205.1 Phalaenopsis hybrid cultivar | reverse complement strand
ATATATATATATATATATATTCTTTCATCGCAAATTCAGGTTTTTACTTATGTAGGAGAGAAATTTATTCTTTCGACGCTCCTGAAATATTACATTTGTCCCTCATGAAATATCATTTTATTCTTCATCGCCCTAGACCCTCTCTTGTTGGGTCTAGGGGGCAGTTTGCCCTTTCCTCAAAAGAAAGACTAGTTTCGTCCTTGTGTGTGTGTGTGTGTGTGTCTATATATATAATCGTAGTGATAGAGTGATCATTTATTGTCTTAGCATTACATGAAGATCCAACACATACACCGATAATTAAAAACTAGAAGGAGAAGACACCAGAAGTTTTTTTTTTTTTTTTTATAGAAATACACGAAAAAGGAAAAACCAAGTGGCCCGGACTAGTTAATATAAGTAGTCAAAATAATCCACTAAAGTGTGCAAGTATAAAGGTACACTCTTTTCTCATGAGTGGGAGAACAATGTTACTATTCTATGCCATATACAACAATTGGCAGTATATAACGTACAAAGAAATGCATGTGTTACGAATGATCATTGTATTCTGACTATAATGATCGTAAGGAGTAGTCGCAAATGGTCGATGGTCGACGACAACGTGTATTATTGGTGGTCGACAACTATGGAGACTAGAAGTTATTTTCTGATCTTCAATACATGTGTAGCATGCTGATTTTTACAAGTAGAGGTCGTGGGCTACAAGAGGTAGACAACGAAAAGCAGAGAGACAACATGTGATGGTCGGTGGCTACGGAGGTAAGAAGTTATTGTCAAGACTTCAAAATGTGTGTAACACATTACACTGCATTTGGGATACGTTGTTCACAAGCAAGGGTTACCGTCAGTGCGTGGTTGATAACGGTAAGCTAGGAGGACCAGTAGTTGTCAACTATGGTCAATGAGCGGTAGTCGACTGTGTCAATGGGCGATGATCGACTGTGCCAACGGGTGATGGTCGACTGTGGTTGACAAGCGGTGGTCGATGTTGGTTGGCAGCTACGGAGACATAAGTTATCACTGAGTTTGTAGTCCATAATGAGCTCTATAATTTATCTTAGTTCTCCTCTTTCTTTCAAGTGAAGAGAGGGGGTCTTTTTCCAGCCTCAAATGGGAGGGGCAGTTTAGTATTTTGGAGAATAACTTTTCAAACTACCCAATCAGATGGCCTATATTAATCCCCCATTACCATTAAAGAATTATTTAAAGATTTGGGTGCCTTAATGATCTTAAAATTTAGCAATCTTAGGCTCGTTGGATTCCTCTCATTGACACGTTTGAATTATTAAGAAAATGTCAAATTTGGAGTCTATTTGACCATTTAATTAATGATTGAAAACCTCCAATTGTGCTTCAATGGCTTAATTCAGAATTGATCACACTTAGATCAAACAAATTTTGACATAATTGGGTTTGTCTTGTCGAGACAGTCAAGCTAACTATAAACTTGTTGAAATTGAAGCCTTGGATGTTTTTGAATTTGAATTTAGAATGTTTATTGCTAAAAAAATCATCGATATTTGTGTTGAATGATAAAAATTTTTTTGATGACGCATGATTTGCCACCCTATTTTTGTGTGATGTTGTTTGTATCGTCCAAATATACAACTTCAAATATCCAAAAAGGCGTACTTTACAATTTAAGTAGTGAAGAAATGAACATAGTATTGCCATCAAGGTTGGTGGCGACTGGACAACTCTAATCTAACAATGAGGTCGCCGATGGTGGCCATAAAACTGGGATCCAACAGTGGTTGTGACAGTGGCGGCAGGGCAGCAGTGGTCATATGGACACAAATGGTTGTGACAGTGGCGGCATGTCTATGTTCATACATGCAAATGAGTAAGATTATTTATTTGATGTGATGAAGTCTGTTGGTGGGTACGAACACAATAAAAAATGCAACGATGAGCCCAGGGGCGAGCAGATATGCGACCGTGGGCACACTTGCGGTGCGTGTGGACATGCCCTTACATACAAGCATATGCAAGCGCACACCACTACAAGAAAAACTGTTAAATTTGACCAAAATAGACTGCTTATTTAAGTTTATTTAGGCTCTAACTTTCTTTTACCATTTTTTTTGTGGGCGATCTTCCAAAAGCTGAAGGAGAGTTGAACCCAATAGTTAGGTAGCCTTATAATCCTCGGTCGTGATCCATCCGATTATGAGTTGTGGAGGGAGGCTTCCAGAGGCAAGAGGAGGGACAGTTCTAGGAATTGGGTCTCAGACATAGGCCTATGACATTCATCCCAAATTTAGCACGTTCAGCACATCCCATTCTATCATCCAGGTAGGTGAGGTTTGTAAGCAGTTGTTGCATTCACTATCAATCTTGAGACCCGGTTTGTTGCCCAATTCACCCATATGAGATTTTAACTAGAGGAAACACAATGAACTCACAATAAAATGTGTTCCGTGTTGGGATTCTCTTCGTCTATTTGAAACATTTTAAGGGAACTTCTTATTTTTGGTAAAAATATTCTTATTACTTTGTTCAATGTATGTTGTTTATTTTAGTTTTTAATTTCTGTGTTCATTACTATGAATTAGTCTAATAACTGTTTTGATTTGTCAATTATATGGTATGCTATATCATTGGATCTGTATATGTTACGATTGCAGGTGAGGAAATTATAATAAAATGACTAAGGATATTTATTTTTTATTTATGATTCTATAGATTTTTAATGGCTTTCGTGAGAATCTCCCTTCCCACTCATTTGTCACGGTATTCTATGGTGAATGACCGATAGCTATCATACCAATGACAAAACCAACAGTCTTGAGACGGGCTATTGATAAAGTGACGAACCATTTCTTGCGGAAAAAAAACCTTCAAACAAACCAAGAGCAATGATAATTTCTTCTTATATTTCAATTTACCGAAGGTCATGCCCATTGATCTTTTCCAATAGCTTGCCGACGTATTACATATGATCACCCTTCTCATAATATATGACGGTTTTTTTATCGTCATTTAAGTTACCGACCAATACATAAGGCTTACCAACAGTTTGCATTTCAACAGACATTGACAGGTATAACATGTTGGAATATCGTCATAAGGTAAAAGCCGTAGGGAAAATTTTTGTTTCCAATATTACCAATAAGAGCTTTTTAGCTATGCCCTACAAAATGTGGATAAACCGTTGGAAATATATTAATCGGTGTTTTTCTAATATATACCTATTTTGACCATTAAAAATAGGCTAAATTCATATAGTGCACATCTAGGTGTGCGTGCCATAAAACAGTTGTAGTATAGGGGCAGTGGGTGTGTGGTGTCTTTGGTGCAATGGTGAGGGCTAGGTTTATAGTGCGACAATAGCCCCTATGATCGGGCCAACATTCATGTTCAACAGGTGGTTTTGCTGGTTGGATCAACAAAGCACGGTCAAAGTATGTCAACATACATGGATGGTGGGCTACTGGGTAGGTTGGGTCACAAAACGCCGATAGATTGGGAAAAAGAATCCTTTATGTGCTCTTGATGTACATTTGTGTGCGGCTGCATCCAAGAGGGATCGCAGACGTGTGAGTTTGTGCACAACTGTGGTTGCACACACGTTCACACTGAAGAGCAATTTTGGAGCGAAGTGTTGAATTTTTCAATTTTTAGCGCAGAAATTTTTATTTTGTCTTAAAAGATAACCCATTGGGAGGGAGAGAAAGCACACATCTCCTCCACAAGTCAAAGCCCCTTTCATGCTGATTTGGTCCCTTTCTCAGGCTGCTTTTGTCTCACATTTTTTGTTATTGTTACCTCACCTTTTGGGTTGTTGTTGCTTCACCTTTTAAGAGAATTTTCCTGAGCTTAATCTTTTCTCCGAGATCCCCATGTTTAAAGAATTCTCAACCTTTGAAATTCACGGAAAGTATCAAAACCTTGACGAGATGACACTACACTTATTAAAGATGCTTTGATAATTTTCCAGAAAAAAAAATATTTTTTGAATGACATGGTGGTCAGGTTGCCAACCCCATTTAATCAAGCAAGTTTAATTTCACTATGATATGTCATAATTTACAAGGAAAATTTGCGCGTTAACCTATAGTTTCCACTACTGCCCCAATTGATGGATGTTTTATTGGCTACCAGGGTTAGTGTTTTGTGGTTTTCATGTCAGTCGATGATGAGTTATGTTGTTTTCCTTCTTTAGAAATGCAGTGATAATTTAATATCAAAGATCATAGCCTGGATCGACAAGTTCATACGTGATACATACGACCATATATCTTTATGGAGCAAAAGTATTGGATTTTTATATGAAAGATTCAATAATGAATTTTGGGTCCAGTTGTAGTCAAGGAGGCATTTTCCTTAATTGGAGGCCAATGAACCAGGATTCCATAATAACTGGTATTTGGGATTTAGTTTATTATTAAATCACCTAAAAAGGAGATATGAGAGGGTTTAATTAATGTGGATTAAGATTAATCTGAGTTTGATTCAATTATGCTTACTCAAGCCAAATAGCTTAATTTTCCTTAATTGGGGGTCCAGTTGTAGTCAATTGAATATGAACAACTATGATTGAACTTCAAGAGATGTTGGGTTAATTTAATTTAACTTTGAGAGAGATTTGATTCCATTTGGGTTCAATCAATCTAATACTAGGATTTTGGGCCAATTAGGTCCAATTAGATGAAATTGAGAAAGAAATGATTTTTAATTAGATTGAGAATGACTCAAGGAGGCATTTTTTGTGGTTTTCTTGGATTTAGATTGAATTTTGGGTGGTTTGACCCAAGGTTACCCAATTTTGTTAACATGAGTCAAGGGCACAAAATGATTCAACTGAGTTTAGACTTTGGTAAAGTTAGTCGAGGAGAGTTTCATATGTTTCCAAGTATGCCTCAGAGCAATTATATCTTTCTTCTTGCGGAGTAATTTTTTTGCTAGGCTCAAGTAACCCTTAGTGGGCTTATAGTTAACTTGTTGGTTAGAGGGGTTGACCAAGTATTTAAGTGAGTTTGTATGTGTATAAATTTCATCCTAAAGTCATTATTATTATTATTATTATTATTTTGAGGTAATGAGAATTGAATTTGATTGGATTATGTCAAAGGAGTTTTTAATGGGCCACTTGATCAACCTAAGTTGATCAAAACCTTAAAGGTCCTAGATTTAGATGAAATTAGTCCCTAGTTGTCAATAGATGAATTAGAGTCATTAAAGGTCAAAATTTAAGATTAGGAAGTAGTTGAATTTTGTTAGTTCTATGGATAAATTGGGGCTATGGGTTTGACTTAATTAAATATATTTGACAAAACTTCCCTAGGCTCGAGCAGTTCCTGATAAAGCCCTGAAGTTATTAGGAAGGGTTCCTAGGCCAATAAATTGATTTATTTTGGCTAAGTCCGGAGTCTTATAGGATACTTATTTAGGTTCCCTAAACTCCCAAGTGAATATATTACTAAGTTCGTAACTACATAAAAATGAGTTACCGTTTAATCAGAGCTCATCTGAAGCTAAAGACGATAAATTGGGTTAGTCATTCATTAAAACCAAGGAGACCGCCTAAAAGATACTATGAATGGATTGTAAATCGTAGAAGAAAAAAAGACCAAGTGATTGATTGAATTTGCTCTCATAAAAAGTGATGTCAAAATAATAATCGTAGAGAAAGGAATCGAGATAATATAGGCAAAAAAAAAAAAAAAAAGTAGTTACTAAAGATAAAGAGATGAAAAATGTGTATTTATAAATAAGAAAGCATAGCTTTGTGTTAATACAATCAAAAACATTCTTGAGATCAATCTTAGCACATGAAGTTCTAAAGAATGTAAAGAATTACAAGGATGTCATCACCAATGCCTCACCCATCAACCAAAATTGCTTGAGCAAGGTATGAAGAGCCTAAATATGCCCTTCTAAACTATATTTCATAATGAAATTAGGTGTATAATATAAGTTTTGATTAGCATTGGGGGGCGGATTGAGCAATGAAGAATAAGCAATTTATCATTGGCAAAAAACAATCATTTTAATGCGAGAATCAGAGAAGAAATATTGTATGAAGTGCTTGGCAATATCAGAAAGAGGGCATCAATATATTTACATATTCAACTTCTAACTTATATATTTACATATCATTTACCTTGATATTTTTTATGATATAAATGTAAGAAAGTGGAGTTTAGGTAAGTGATATGTAAATATATAGGAATTGGATGGTATATATATAAATGCCGCTAAAAATAATTAATTCCTCATAACTTCGACAATTGATAAGATTTCGCATCATCAACAATCGCCAGCGAGATCCCGCGAGCGAGCTGCCAATGGAATGAGAGATTATTCCATGCAGACGGAATTAAAATCGAGCCCCACTAACATACACTTTTGATAGGGGAACAATTTTAATTGGTTCGCCATGAACGTACCTAACAATTTTTCCAATGGAAGCTGAGGATACCGCGTATAATGAGATACTATGAGTTTCATCTCTAATTAACAATTGCAATCACTATCAGCCTATCAACCAACCCCAAATGCTTCAACTTTTTGGGCTAGTCAATGAATTACGAGCTTAATCTTATCCTTAATGAATTAATGATTAGTAAATCCTAACCTATCATTTTATCATTTTGGGGCTACAAATAAAAAAGAAAGTTCAAACTAAGAAGCAACTAGGACCGATGTGCATTAGTAACCACCCCCGTCGCTTAATTTTATCCTAATAATAAAACTAATTGAACGAATAACAACAATTCAAGCATTGCTGGGAACCTCATTCAAGAGCGAATAACAACAATTCAAGCATTGCTGGGAACCTCATTCAAGAGCGATTATTGTATCAGGATATCTGTGTCCGGAGGTCAGTGGACACTTGTCACATGACAAGTGAGTCATACTGTGTAATACACTAGTTGAACAAGTTTTTAGAGAAGTAGGGCCCACTTGCCACATAACACAAGTCTCATTAAACTCTAGATCAAATTTTTGCGTTCGGAGGCCAGACGTAATAATTTTTCCCTAATCATAATACTAAAGGTTTGAATAAGACTTCGTTCGAAAAAACATTAAGGCTCCATCTCATCGTAGAGAAAATCAACTATAAATAAAAGGCTTCGGTTGAGCATTCTGATAAATTTGATCTTAATAATTTAAACTAATAGAATTGATCTTCAAAATTTAAAATGATGTCATGATAGACTTCATGACTACCAAATTTAATTAGATTTAATTAGTTTAGAGATTAAAAAAAATCACCAACTCCCTCATGGAAGAAACATCAAAAACTTCATTCAGTGGCAGGCAAAGATTAGNTAGATTTGACTAAACTTCCCTAGGCTCGAGCAGTTCCTGATAAAGCCCTAAAGTTATTAGGAAGGGTTCCTAGGCCAATAAATTGATTTATTTTGGTTAAGTCCGGAGTCTTATAGGATACTTATTTAGGTTCCCTAAACTCCCAAGTGAATATATTACTAAGTTCGTAACTACATAAAAATGAGTTACCGTTTAATCAGAGCTCATCTGAAGCTAAAGACGACAAATTGTGTTAGTCATTCATTAAAACCAAGGAGACCGCCTAAAAGATGCTATGAATGAATTCTAAATCGTAGAAAAAAAAATGACCAAATGATTGATTGAATTTGCTCTCATAAAAAGTGATGTCAAAATAATAATCGTAGAGAAAGAAATCGAGATAATATAGGCCAAAAAAAAAAAAAGTAGTTACTAAAGATAAAGAGATGAAAAATGTGTATTTATAAATAAGAAAGCATAGCTTTGTGTTAATACAATCAAAACCATTCTTGAGATCAATCTTAGCACATGAAGTTCTAAAGAATGTAAAGAATTACAAGGATGTCATCACCAATGCCTCACCCATCAACCAAAATTGCTTGAGCAAGGTATGAAGAGCCTAAATATGCCCTTGTAAAATATATTTCATAATGAAATTAGGTGTATAATATATGTTTTGATTAGCATTGGGGGGTGGATTGAACAATGAAGAATAAACAATTTATCATTGGCAAAAAAAAAAACAATCATTTTAATGCGAGAATCAGAGAAGAAATAATTAATTCCTGATAACTTCGACAATTGATAAAATTTCGCATCATCAACAGTCGCCTGCGATATCCCGCGAGTGAGCTGCGAATGGAAGGAGAGATTATTCCATGCGAACAACAGACGCAACTTGCCTCCGCCGTCTAACGAATTTTTTTTTAAAATAAAAAATTAAAATCGAGCCCCACTGACATACACTTTTGATAGGGGAACAATTTTAATTGGTTCACCATGAACGTACCTAATAATTTTTCCAATGGAAGCTGGGGATACCGCGTATAATGAGATACCATGAGTATCATCTCTAATTAACAATTGCAATCACTATCAGCCTATCAACCAACCCCAAATGCTTCAACTTTTTGGGCTAGTCAATGAATTACGAGCTTAATCTTATCCTTAATGAATTAATGATTAGTAAATCCTAACCTATCATTTAATCATTTTGGGGCTACAAATAAAAAAGAAAGTTCAAACTAAGAAGCAACCACGACCGATGTGCATTAGTAACCACCCCCGTCGCTTAATTTTTTCCTAATAATAAAACTAGTTGAACGAATAGCAACAATTCGAGCATTGCTGGGAACCCTCAGTCAAGAGCAAGCGATTATTGTATCGGGATATTTGTGTCCAGAGTTCAGTGGACACTTCTCACATGACAAGTGAGTCATACTGTGTAATACACTGATTGAACAAGTTTTTAGAGAAGTGATGCCCACTTGTCACATGACACGAGTCTCATTAAACTCCAGATTCAAATTTTTGCTTTCGTAGGCCAGGCGTAATAATTTTTCCCTAATCATAATACTAAAGGTTTGAATAAGACTTCGTTCGAAAAAACATTTAGGCTCCATCTCATCATAGAGAAAATCAACTATAAATAAAAAGCTTCGTTCGAGCATTCTGATAAATTTGATCTTAATAATTTAAACTAATAGAATTGATCTCCAAAATTTAAAATGATGTCATGATAGACTTCATGACTACCAACTTTAATTAGATTTAATTAGTTTAGAGATTACAAAAAATCACCAACTCCCTTACTAATTGACTCATGGAAGAAACATCAAAAACTTCATTCAGTGGCAGCCAAAGATTAGTATAGATGGATGTGTNAAAAAAGAAAGTTCAAACTAAGAAGCAACTAGGACCGATGTGCATTAGTAACCACCCCCGTCGCTTAATTTTTTTCCTAATAATAAAACTAGTTGAACGAATAACAACAATTCGAGCATTGCTGAGAACCCTCAGTCAAGAGCGATTATTGTATCAAGATATCCGTGTCCGGAGTTCAATGGACACTTGTCACATGACAAGTGGGTCATACTGTGTAATACACTAGTTGAACAAGTTTTTAGAGAAGTGGGACCCACTTACCACATAACACAAGTCTCATTAAACTCCAGATTCAAATTTTTGTATTCAACGACCAGACGTAATAATTTTTCCTTGATCATAATACTAAAGGTTTGAATAAGACTTCGTTCGGAAAAACATTTAGGCTCCATCTCATCGTAGAGAAAATCAACTATAAATAAAAAGCTTCGTTCGAGCATTCTGATAAATTTGATCTTAATAATTTAAACTAATAGGATTGATCTCCAAAATTTAAAATGATGTCATGATAGACTTAATGACTACCAAATTTAATTAGATTTAATTAGTTTAGAGATTACAAAAAATCACCAACTCCCTTTCTTGTTGACTCATGGAAGAAACATCAAAAACTTCATTCAGTGGCAGCCAAAGATTATTATAGATGGATGTGAATTCATTATATCAATAATAAATAACAACAAAATAATCCAGCTACAACATATAATCTAATGAATGGTGGCCGCCGGCAACTCAGTCTTTATTCATTGATTATGTAGTGATCACATATGATAAAAATAAAATAAAATAAAATAAAAAGGAACATGAACCTTTCTTTATATGAAAGAGAAGCATGAGNCCGGCAACTCAGTCTTTATTCATTGATTATGTAGTGATCACATATGATAAAAATAAAATAAAATAAAATAAAGGAACATGAACCTTTCTTTATATGAAAAAGAACCATGATGGCCACAACTAAATGGGGGGAAATAAAAAAATTCTGCCCTTAATACTATTTGTAAGAATCTATCTACACCCCACCCAACAACTAAATTCATGAAGATACAGACAAGCCTGCAATGATACAAGCCACCTACCAATCTACATCAGAAGTTCTAAGCAATTCTGGTCTTGATCGGCTTCAGCTTCAGGCCCATGCTTTCCGGCGAGTAGAGCTCCGGCGAAATGCAGGAGGGGCTTAGAGGGCTCCGGGGGCTCAGGTTCAGTTGGCATGGCCTGTAAAGTCCATAGCCCATGAGGAAATACTCCATGGGGATCAGCATCGCATGGGGCTGCTCCTCTGTCACCACCGACCCACATACCTGGACCTGCAAGTCAGCGACAGTTTCGCGACTAGTTAGCCGTTAAAAGCCACATGTCCCTTGCATTACTCTTCTAACCAAGCCATTCCTATGTGCAGATGAGATAAGTGTGGATAGGTGCTGATTTGGTGGTATTCACTACAATACCACAAGAATACCATCAATATGCAAATGCAGATTCCATACGTAATATTTGCTCCATTTCAGGACACATGAAAATTTTTTAGGTTGCAGACTTTCATGTCTGCTGTTCTCAACTCCTTTCAAGTGAAATTTAGAGTTCATTGGGAGGTTTATGAATCGCTTCACAATTGTTGTCAAATAATTCTTTTGAAAAAAAAGTATGGAAAATATATACTAATTCATTGAATAAGACAATTCGGCCACAGCTAATCCCACATTATCTCGAACAAATCAAACTTTTTTTTTTTTGTCGGTGATCTTGGAGCATGAGACCTTTCGATGTGGAAATAAATGCCCATACATCAGGCCATCTCTCATCCACCAAAACATACTCTTTCTTACCTCAACAAGGGCGCAGTATCTCCTGTCTAGCTTGGAGGTCATGTGGAGGGCATCAGAGTGGAAGGGAGAGCTGTCACCGACAAATATCAATGTCCTGCATCGAAGCTTCTTCAGCTCTTCACTCAAGTCATGCCTCCTACTCAAAAGGCAAGAAGCACTGTTCAGTAAGAGGTGCTTGAAGTCATCAAAATCATGTGAAACAGAATAAACATTAGATAAAGNGAAGCTTCTTCAGCTCTTCACTCAAGTCATGCCTCCTACTCAAAAGGCAAGAAGCACTGTTCAGTAAGAGGTACTTGAAGTCATCAAAATCATGTGAAACAGAATAAACATTAGATAAAAAGGTACCCATTCATGGATTGAAGAAATCGCCAGACGTTTATGCTCTGTCGTTCATCAAGAAGCTGCGAAGGGGGAGTAGAGAAAATTTAGCGAGATTGACTCTAATTGCAGAAACAGGATATGGAAAAAGGAATGTAGTCACTGAAAAACTAACGCTTCTGCAGGCCTGGACTATGTCTGATTCAGGTTCTTGCGAACTGCCACGAACTTCCTGCTGGAATCAACAGAATCATGAATCTAATGTTTTTTTGAAAAATATAATGCATATGCTTAAAAAAAGAAACTGAAGTATCTCACTTTACTGAAGTATCTCTGAAGCAAAAAATCTTTAATCAGCCCTGACATTCCATAGAAGTATAACAAATTCAACATCACCTGAAAGTATATACCCTAGAGATGAGCAATCACAGCACTTAAAAAAAATAAAAATTGTTTCTTTTGTTTATAGAGACTCAAACNAGGGCTCCGGGGGCTCAGGTTCAGTTGGCATGGCCTGTAAAGTCCATATCCCATGAGGAAATACTCCATGGGAATCAACATCGCATGGGGCTGCTCCTCTGTCACCACCGAACCACATACCTGGACCTGCAAGTCAGCGACAGTTTCGCGACTAGTTAGCCATTAAAAGCCACATGTCCCTTGCATTACTCTTCTAACCAAGTCATTCCTATGTGCAGATGAGATAAGTGTGGATAGGTGCGGATTTGGTGGTATTCACTACACTACCACAAGAATACCATCAATATGCAAATGCAGATTCCACATGTAATATTTGCTCCATTTCAGGACACGTATGAAAATTGTTTAGANCACCGACCCACATACCTGGACCTGCAAGTCAGCGACAGTTTCGCGACTAGTTAGCCATTAAAAGCCACATGTGCCTTGCATTACTCTTCTAACCAAGTCATTCCTATGTGCAGATGAGATAAGTGTGGATAGGTGTGGATTTGGTGGTATTCACTACAATACCACAAGAATACCATCAATATGCAAATGCAGATTCCACACGTAATATTTGCTCCATTTCAGGACAATGAAAATTGTTTAGGTTGCAGACTTTCATGTCTGCTGTTCTCAACTCCTTTCAAGTGAAATTTAGAGTTCATTGGGAGGTTTATAAATAGCTTCACAATTGTTGTCAAATAATTCTTTTGAAAAAAAGTATGGAAAATATATACTAATTCATTGAATAAGACAATTCAGCCATAGCTAATCCCACATTATCTCAAACAAATCAAAAAACTTTTTTTTTTTTTTTTTTTGTCGGTGATCTTGGAGCATGAGACCTTTCGATGCGGCAGTAAATGCCCATACATCGGGCAATCATCTCATCCACCAAAACATGCTCTTTCTTACCTCAACAAGGGCACAGTATCTCCTGTCTAGCTTGGAGGTCATGTGGAGGGCATCAGAGTGGAAGGGAGAGCTGTCACCGACAAATATCAATGTCCTGCATCGAAGCTTCTTCAGCTCTTCACTCAAGTCATGCCTCCTACTCAAAAGGCAAGAAGCACTGTTCAGTAAGAGGTGCTTGAAGTGATCAAAATCATGTGAAACAGAATAAACATTTGATAAAAAGGTACCCATTCATGGATTGAAGAAATCGCCAGACGTTTATGCTCTGTCGTTCATCAAGAAGCTGCGAAGGGGGAGTAGAGAAAATTTAGCGAGATTGACTCTAATTGCAGAAACAGGATATGGAAAAAGGAATGTAGTCACTGAAAAACTAACGCTTCTGCAGGCCTGGACTATGTCTGATTCAGGTTCTTGCGAACTGCCACGAACTTCCTGCTGGAATCAACAGAATCATGAATCTAATGATTTTTTGAAAAATATAATGCATATGCTTAAAAAAAAAATTGAAGTATCTCACTTTACTGAAGTATCTCTGAAGCAAAAAATCTTTAATCAGCCCGGACATTCCATAGAAGTATAACAAATTCAACATCACCTGAAAGTATATACCCTAGAGATGAGCAATCACAGCACTTAAAAAAAATTGTTTCTTTTGTTTATAGACTCAAACATCCCACAATTTGGGAGATTTAAGGATTTTAAAACATACTTTATTGTACAACCACTCAGTCCAGGAGGGAGCTTTACATAATGGAGATACAAGCATCAGACCAATAACTCGATTTCGATATCTTGACTGCATTAATTTAAAAGAGAGTCGAACGGTAAAAATACAACTTTATTATAATGCTATTACAATTTAAGTATTAACAAGGAGGCATACAGCAAAAAGGGTGAGGATGTAAGCACCCGCAGTGACTCCCATGCACATCACAGCTGCTAATCTGGATGAAAGGAGGCATTTTTAATAAACAAAAGATTCAAAAACCTGCTGATGAATCATCTCTAACCNTTAGTATATTGCATTAGATTAATGATTAATAGATTAGTTGTCGTTTATTATTTGAATTGTCTCCAATAGACACATCAAATGAATGGACTAAAAAATGTGATAAGCTTCATTCTCTTCTCTTCATTTCATTTCATTTTATCCCCTTTTCCTAATTTTTGAACTGCCAACATCTTAGGATTATCATTTATTCTTCTCAATTTATGTTTCTCTTCTTCATTTCTCCCCCAACTAATTTTTGGAGTTATTATTCTCGAATTACTGATTATCAAGATCCAAAAAATTAGATTGTAACAGTGTCCAAATTAGAAAGAGAGACTATCCATGAAATAAGCTAACCCATCAACATACAATGGATGACTAAATTGTTGATGATCCAGATTAATATCCATATAATCCTCAGAAGAAAGATTACATTCAAGTTGGCTGCAGAGAGCAACCAGACAATACAAGACGTGTAAGCGGATAAAAGACAATCTNCACAATTTTGAGTTATTTGGATCCAATCCAGCTCGAAGTCGACTTGGCCCAGCTCAAAATTGAAACTTGATCGCTCAAATTAGTTATTTGTATGTGTTTCGACTCGAAATTGGCTCATAGTTTGTTATATTTGATTCTATTTTGAATCATATATATTCTTTATAAATAAATAAAAAAAAAAAAAAATTCCAGCCAATCTCAAACCAGTTTGAGCCAGTTCACGAATGGTTCGAAACTAGCTTGAAAAAATTTTGATTCAATATTTTGGCTCATTTATTTTGAACGCGTCTTGATCTGAGCTAAAATTTGAATAATTTTCGAGCGATTAACAATCTTCAAACAAAATTCGCAACCCTGCTCCATTTTTTAAGGTTCTATTAGGGAGAGATTGTTGTTGTTGTTCGACTTGTTCTGCTATGATCATGATATTTGGATATATAGACTTACATTAGTTGCTATTACTTTAATTTGGATAATTTATCTTCATTTATCTTTAATTTGTTTTAATGAATGTTCAGTATGACTCTAATATTCCCCAAAAAGACTATAACTCTTTGATATATACTTTGTTGTTTTATTATTTATTTATTTTATTATAATTGTAATGCTTTAACATAATTTAATTAGGATGAAGGTNATTCTGGCAAACATGACTTCAAACAGTCATAAATGTGACATAAAACCAATAGAAAGCTCAACTTTCAACAAGAATGGTAAGTTGGATCTGATTTTAATAAAAAGTTATCGTGCCTTTGGGTAGGTTGGGTTAGCTTAGCCTCCTAGGTAATGTATCTTCGATGTCGACTCCTCCTTCGTATTTGGAACATATGTTTTGATTAGTCGTCTCTTTCATCTCCTACTTTTCTCTTCTTATGGTATACATGTCGAGCTCAAGTTTGACTCACTGACCTAAACTTTGGATTGTTTACGTAATATGTGAGGAAGTCTGATGTAATTTGTCTTGCTTTTAACGCAACTGATTCAAATCCAACTCAAGTTAATCGTTTAATATAATACATAACGGTTATTCAGACCAAACATGAGTCTAGTTTGAGTTAATTTTAAACGTGCGAATCAACTCATATCTGACCCCAAAATCATTCAGGACAAGATTTTAAATCCGAACTCAACTTTAATGTTAGTCAAGTTAAGTTAAACCTGAATTATTTTAGTTGGGTTTAAATCGAATTACCATGTCAAGCCATATTTTTAGCACTCTACTAATAAGTAACATTTTAAGTTTAGGTTTAAAAGAAAAGATGATGAAGTATATTAATCAGGGCATGATTTTAAATATGAACTCAACTCTAATGTTATTCGAGTTAACTTAAACCTGAACTATTTTAGTTGAGTTTAAGTCGAGTTATCATGACTAACATCTGAAGTTTAGATTTAAAAGAAGAGATGATGAAATATATACTCCCTGACTTCATTTTCATATGACTTTCACAACTAACTTTCAGGTTTCTGCTCATTTCAGAACTTTTTTTCCTTTCAGATATTGCTTTGATTTTTCATTTTGAACCATTGATTTATAGATAAAAGTATGATGAATCATTTCCATTCACATATTAAAACCGAAAACTGTCACCATCAGCATTGATGAAAGCTTTGCTGTTCATCATTGCACTTTTTATTTTATCTTATTTTGTTAAAAGCTGCATATCATGTTGGTATTAATTTCGGCGCATTCAAGTTTGCTCTTAAAACATTCACATGTGGCCTCTAAATATTTTAGAACAATATAATCTCCATATAGTATTTGTTTTTTATTCTCAGCACTACGTACTACCTTATGGTGTATTTTTTNTATATATATATATATATATATATATATATATATATATATATAATCGTAGTGATAGAGTGATCATTTATTGTCTTAGCATTACATGATGATCCAACACATACACATATAATTAAAAACTAGAAGGAGAAAACACCAGAAGTTTTTTTTTATAGAAATACACGAAAAAGGAAAAACTAAGGGGACCAGACTAGTTAATGTAAGTAGTCAAAATAATCCACTAAAGTGTGCAAGTATAAATGTACACTCTTTTCTCATGAATGGGAGAACAAGGTTACTGTTCTATGCCATATACAACAATTGGCAGTATAGAACGTACAAAGAAATGCATGTGTTACCAATGATCACTGTATTCTGACTATAATGATCGTAAGGAGTAGTCGCAGATGGTCGATGGTCGACGACAACATGTATTATTGGTGGTCGACAACTATGGAGACTAGAAGTTATTTTCTGATCTTCAATACATGTGTAACATGTTGATTTTTACAAGTAGAGGTCGTCGGCTACAAGTGGTAGACAATGAAAAGAAGAGAGACATGTGGTGGTCGGTGGCTACGGAGGTAAGAAGTTGTTGTCAAGACTTCAAAATGCGTGTAACACATTACACTACATTTGGGATACATTGTTCACAAGCAAGAGTTACCGTCAGTGCGTGGTTGATAACGGTAAGCAAGGACGACCAGTAGTTGTCAACTATGCCTAATTAGCGGTAGTCGACTATGTCAATGGGCGATGATCGACTATGCCAACGGGTGATGGCCGTCTGTGGTTGACAAGCGGTGGTCGATGTTGGTTGGCAGCTACAGAGACATAAGTTATCACTGAGTTTGTAGTCCATAGTGAGCTCTATAATTTCTTAGTTCTCTTTCTTTCAAGTGAAGAGAGGGGGTCCCCTCCTTTTATAGCCTCAAATGGGAGGGACAATTTGGTATTTTGGAGAATAACTTTTCAAACTACCTGATCAGATGACCTATATTAATCCCCCATTATCATTAAAGAATTATTTAAAGATTTGGGTGTCTTAATAACCTTAAAATTTAGTAATCTTAGGCTCGTTGGATTCCTCTCATTGAGATGTTTGAATTATTAAAAAAATGTCAAATTTAGAGTCTATTTGACCATTTAACTGATGATTGAAAACCTCCAATTGTGCTTCAATGACTTGATTCATAATTGATAACACTTAGATCGAACAAATTTTGGCATAATTGGGTTTGTCTTGTCGAGGCAGCTAAGCTAACTATAAACTTGTTGAAATCGAAGCCTTTAATGTTTTTGAATTTGAATTTAGAATGTTTATTGCTAAAAAAATCGTCGATATTTGTGTTGAATGATAAAAATTTCTTGATGATGCATGATTAGCCACCCTATTTTTGTGTGATGTTGTTTGTATTGTCCAAATATACAACTTTAAATATAAAAAAAAGGCTTACTTTACAATTTAAGTAGTGAAGAATTGAACATAGTATTGTCATCAAGGTTGGTGGCGATTGGACAACTCTAATCTAACAGTGAGATCGCCGATGGTGGCTATAAAACTGAGATCCAACAGTGGTGGTGACAGTGGCGGCATGGCAACAATGGTCATATGGACACAAATGTATGAATGCATGGATGCCTGTCTATGTTCATACATGCAAATGAGTAGAATTATTTATTTGATGTGATGAAGTCTGTTGGTGGGTACGAACACAATAAAAAATGCAACGATGAGCCCAGGAGCGAGCATATATGCGACTGTGGGCACAGTTGCAGTGCATGTGGACATGCCCTTACATACAAGCATATGCAAGCGCACAACACTGTAAGAAAAATTGTTAAAATTGACCAAAATAGGCTGCTTATTTAAGTTTATTTAGGCTCTAACTTTCTTTTACCATTTTTTTTGTGAACGATCTTCCAAAAGCTGAAGGAGAGTTGAACCTAATAGTTAGGTAGCCTTATGATCCTAGGTCGTGATCCATCCGATTATGAGTTGTTGAGGGAGGCTTCTAGAGGCAAGAGGAGGGACAGTTCTAGGAATTTGGGTCTCAGACATAGGCCTATGACATTCAACTCAAATTTAGCACGTTCAACACATCCAATTCTATCATCCAGGTAGATGAGGTTTGTAAGCAGTTATTGCATTCACTATCAATCTTGAGACCCGATTTGTTGCCCAATTCACCCATATGAGAATTTTACTAGAGGAAACAAAATGAAATCACAATAAGATGTGTTCCGTGTTGGGTTTCTCTTTGTTTATTTGAAGCATTTTAAGGGAACATCTTATTTTTGGTACAAATATTCTTATTACTTTGTTCAATGTATGTTGTTTATTTTAGCCTTTAATTTATGTGTTCATTACTATGATTTAGTCTAATAACTGTTTTGACTTGTCAATTATATGGTGTGATATATCATTGGATCTATATATGTTACGATTGCAAGTGAGGAAATTATAATAAAATGACTAAGTATATTTATTTTTTATTTATGATTCTATAGATTTTTAATGGCTTTCGTGCGAATCTCCCTTCCCACTCATTTGTCACGGTATTCTATGGTGAATAACCAATGACTATCATACCAATGACAAAACCAACGGTCTTGAGACGGGCTATTGATAAAGTGACGGCCCATTTCTGGCGGAAAAAAAAACCTTCGAATAAACCAAGAGCAATGATAATTTCTTCTTATATTTCAATTTACCAAAGGTCATGCCCATTGATCTTTTCCAATAGCTTGCTGACGCATTACATATGATCACCCATCTCATAATATATGACGGTTTTTTTTATCGTCATTTAAGTTACCGACCGATACAGAAGGCTTACCAACAGTTTGCATTTCAACATACATTGACAGGTATAACCTGGCGGAACATCGTCATAAGGTAAAAGCCGTAGGGTAAATTTTTGTTTCCAATATTACCAATAAGAGCTTTTTAGCTATGCCCTACAAAATGTGGATAAACCGTTGGAAATATATTAACCGGTGTTTTTCTAATATATACCTATTTTGACTATTAAAAATAGGCTAAATTCATATAGTGCACATCTAGGTGTGCGTGCCATAAAGCAGTTGTAGTATAGGGGCAGTGGGTGTGTGGTGTCTTTGGTGCAATGGTGAGGGCTAGGTTTATAGTGCGACAATAGCCCCTGTGATCGGGCCGACATTCATGTTCAATAGACGGTTTTGCTGGTTGGATCAACAAAGCACAATCAGAGTATGCCAACATACATGGATGGTGAGCTACTGGGTAGGTTGGATCACAAAACGCCGATAAATTGGGAAAAAGAATCCTTTGGGTGCTCTTGATGTACATTTGTGTGCGGCTGCATCAAGAGGGATCACAGACGTGTGAGTTTGTGCACAACTGTGGTTGCACACACATTCACACTTGAGAGCAATTTTGGAGCGAAATTTTGAAAATTTCAATTTTTAGCGTAGAAATTTTTATTTTGTCTTAAAAAATAGCCCATTGGGAGGGGGAGAGCACACATCTCCTCCACAAGTCAAAACCCGTTTCATGCTGATATTGCCCCCTTTCTCAGGCTGCTTTTGTCTCACATTTTTTGTTGTTGTTACCTCACCTTTTGGGTTGTTGTTGCTTCACCCGTTAAGAGAATTTTCCTGAGCTTAATATTTTCTCTGAGATCCCCATGTTTAAAGAATTCTCAGCTCTTGAAATTCACGGAAAGTATCAGCACCTTGACGAGATGACACTACACTTATTAAAAATGCTTTGATAATTTTCCAGAAAAAAAATATTTTTTGAATGACATGGTGGTCAGGTTGCCAACCCCATTTAATCAAGCAAGTTTAATTTCACTATGATATGTCATAATTTACAAGGAAAATTTGCGCGTTAACCTATAGTTTCCACTACTGCCCCAATTGATGGATGTTTTATTGGTATAAGGGTTAGTGTTTTGTGGTTTTCATGTCAGTCAATGATGAGTCATGTTGTTTTCCTTCTTTAGAAATGCTGGGATAATTTAATATCAAAGATCATAGCATGGATCGACAAGTTCATTAATGATACATACAACCATATATCTTTATGGAGCAAAAGTATTGGATTTTCATATGAAGGATTCAATAATGAATTGGGGGTCCAGTTGTAGTTAAGGAGGCATTTTTCTTAATTAGAGGCCAATGAACCAGGATTCAATAATAACCGGTATTTGGGATTTAGTTTATTATTAAATCACCTAAAGAGGAGATATGAGAGGGTTTAATTAATTTGGATTAAGATTAATCTGAGTTTGATTCAATTATGCTTACACAAGCCAAATAGCTTAATTTTCCTTAATTGGGGGTCCAGTTGTAGTCAATTGAATATGAACAACTATGGTTGAACTTCAAGAGATGTTGGGTTGATTTAATTTAACTTTGAGTGAGATTTGATTCCATTTGGGTTCAATCAATCTAATGTTAGGCTTTTGGGCCAATTAGGTCCAAATAGATGAAATTGAGAAAGAAATGATTTTTAATTAGATTGAGAATGACTCATGGAGGCATTTTTTGTGGGNGAAATTATAATAAAATGACTAAGGATATTTATTTTTTATTTATGATTCTATAGATTTTTAATGGCTTTCGTGCCAATCTCCCTTCCCACTCATTTGTCACGGTATTCTATGATGAATGACCGATGGCTATCATACCGATGACAAAACCAACGGTCTTGAGATGGGCTATTGATGCAGTGATGACCCATTTCTGGCAGAAAAAAACCTTCGAACAAACCAAGAGCAATGATAATTTCTTCTTATATTTTGATTTACCGAAGGTCATGCTCATTGATCTTTTCCAATAACTTGCTGACGCATTACATATTATCACCCTTCTCATAATATATGACGGTTTTTTTTTATCGTCATTTAAGTTACCGATCGATACAGAAGGCTTACCAACAGTTTGCATTTCAACATACATTGACAGGTATAACCTGTCAGAATATCATCATAAGGTAAAAGCCGTAGGGAATATTTTTGTTTCCAATATTACCAATAAGAGCTTTTTAGTTGTGCCCTACAAAATGTGGATAAATAGTTGGAAATATATTGACCGGTGTTTTTCTAATATATACCTATTTTGACTATAAAAAATAGGCTAAATTCATATAGTGCACATCTAGGTGTGCGTGAGTATAGGGTCAGTGGGTGTGTGGTGTCTTTGGTGCAATGGTGAGGGCTAGGTTAATAGTGCGACAATAGCCCCTGTGATCGGACCAACATTCATGTTCAACAGGCGGTTTTGCTAGTTGGATCAACAAAACACGGTCAGAGTATGTCAACAGACATGGATGGTGGGCTACTGGGCAGGTTGGGTCACAAAACGCCGATAGATTGGGAAAAAGAATCCTTTAGGTGCTCTTGATGTATATTTGTGTGTGGTTGCATCAAAGAGGGATCGCAGACGTGTGAGTTTGTGCACAACTGTGGTTGCACACACGTTCACACTGAAGAGCAATTTTGGAGCAAAATTTTGAAATTTTCAATTTTTAGCGTAGAAATTTTTATTTTGTCTTAAAAAATAGCCCATTGGGAGGGAGATAAAGCCCACATCTCCTCCACAAATCAAAACCCCTTTCATGCTGATATTGCCCCCTTTCTCAGGCTACTTTTGTCTCACATTTTTTGTTGTTGTTACCTAACCTTTTGGGTTGTTGTTGCTTCCCATTTTAGGAGAATTTTCCTGAGCTTAATCTTTTCTCTGAGATCCCCATGTTTAAAGAATTCTCAGCCCTTGAAATTCACGAAAAGTATCAGAACCTTGCCGAGATGACACTACACTTATTAAAGATGCTTTGATAATTTTCCAGAAATTTTTTTTTTTTGAATGACATGGTGGTCAGGTTGCCAACCCCATTTAATCAAGCAGGTTTGATTTCACTCTGATATGTCATAATTTACAAGGGAAATTTGCGCGTTAACCTATAGTTTCCACTACTGCCCCAATTGATGGATGTTTTATTGGCTACCAGGGTTAGTGTTTTGTGGTTTTCATGTCAGTGGATGATGAGTCATGTTGTTTTCCTTCTTTAGAAATGCGGGGATAATTTAATATCAAAGATCATAGCCTGGATCGACAAGTTCATAAGTGATACATACGATCATATATCTTTATGGAGCAAAAGTATTGGATTTTCATATGAAGGATTCAATAATGAATTGGGGGTCCAGTTGTAGTCAAGGCGGCATTTTCCTTAATTGGAGGCCTATGACCAGGATTTGATAATAACCTGTATTTGAGATTCAGTTTATTATTAAATCACCTAAAGAGAAGATATGAGAGGGTTTAATTAATTTGGATTAAGATTAATCTGAGTTTGATTCAATTATGCTTACACAAGCCAAATAGCTTAATTTTCCTTAATTGGGGGTCCAATTGTAGTCAATTGAATATGAACAACTATGATTGAACTTCAAGAGATGTTGGGTTGATTTAATTTAACTTTGAGAGAGATTTGATTCCATTTGGGTTCAATCAATCTAATACTAGGCTTTTGGGCCAATTAGGTCCAATTAGATGAAATTGAGAAATAAATGATTTTTAATTAGATTGAGAATGACTCATGGAGGCATTTTTTGTGGGTTTGTTGGATTTAGATTGAATTTTGGGTGGTTTGACCCAAGGTTACCCAATTTTGTTAACATGAGTCAAGGGCACAAAATAATTCAACTGAGTTTGGACTTTGGTAAATTTAGTCAAGGAGAGTTTCATATGTTTCCAAGTATGCCTAAGAGCAATTATATCTTTCTTCTTGCGGAGTAATTTTTTTGCTGGGCTCAAGTAACCCTTAGTAGGCTCATAGTTAACTTGTCGGTTAGAGGGGTTGACCAAGTATTTAAGTGAGTTTGTATGTGTATAAATTTCATCCTAAAGTCATTATTATTATTTTTATTATTTTGAGCTAATGAGAATTGAATTTGATTGGATTATGTTAAAGGAGTTTTTAATGGGCCACTTGATCAACCTAAGTTGATCAAAACCTTAAAGGTTCTAGATTTAGATGAAATTAGTACCTAGTTGTCAATAGATGAATTAGAGTCATTAAATGTCAACATTTAAGATTAGGGAGTAGTTGAATTTTGTTAGTTCTATGGATAAATTGGGGCTATGACTTTGACTGAATTAAATAGATTTGANAGAGGGGTTGACCAAGTATTTAAGTGAGTTTGTATGTGTATAAATTTCATCCTAAAGTCATTATTATTATTACTATTTGAGCTAATGAGAATTGAATTTGATTGGATTATGTTAAAGTTTTTATTGGGCCACTTGATCAACCTAATTTGATCAAAACCTTAAAGGTCCTAGATTTAGATGAAATTAGTCCGTAGTTGTCAATAGATGAATTAGAGTCATTAAAGGTCAAAATTTAAGATTAGGAAGTTGTTGAATTTTGTTAGTTCTATGGCTTTGACTGAATTAAATAGATTTGGCTAAACTTCCCTAGGCTCGAGCAGTTCCTGATAAAGCCCTAAAGTTATTAGGAAGGGTTCCTAAGCCAATAAATTGATTTATTTTGGCCAAGTCCGGAGTCTTATATGATACTTATTTAGGTTCCCTAAACTCCCAAGTGAATATATTACTAAGTTCGTAACTACATAAAAATGAGTTACCGTTTAATCAGAGCTCATCTGAAGCTAAAGAGGATAAATTGTGTTAGTCATTCATTAAAACCAATGAGACCACCTAAAAGATACTATGAATGAATTCTAAATCGTAGAAAAAAAATGACCAAGTGATTGATTGAATTTGCTCTCATAAAAAGTGATGTCAAAATAATAATCGTAGAGAAAGGAATAGAGATAATATAGGCAAAAAAAAAAGAAAAGAAAAGTAGTTACTAAAGATAAAGAGATGAAAAATGTGTATTTATAAATAAGAAAGCATAGCTTTGTGTTAATACAATAAAAAACATTCTTGAGATCAATCTTAGCACATGAAGTTCTAAAGAATGTAAGGAATTACAAGGATGTCATCACCAATGCCTCACCCATCAACCAAAATTGCTTGAGCAAGGTATGAAGAGCCTAAATATGCCCTTGTTAAATATATTTCATAATGAAATTAGGTGTATAATATATGTTTTGATTAGCATTGGGGGGCGGATTGAACAATGAAGAATAAACAATTTATCATTGGCAAAAAAACAATCATTTTAATGTGAGAATCAGAGAAGAAATAATTAATTCATGATAACTTCGACAATTGATAAAATTTCGCATCATCAACAGTCGCCTGCGAGATCTCGCGAGTGAGCTGCCAATGGAAGGAGAGATTATTCCATTCGGACAGCGGGCTGCGTCGGCCGTCCAATGATTTTTTTTTTAAATAAAAATAAAAATCGAGCCCCACTGACATACACTTTTGATAGAGAAACAATTTTAATTGGTTCACCATGGAGCGTTAATGAGATACCATGAGTATCATCTCTAATTAACAATTGCAATCACTATCAGCCTATCAACCAACCCCAAATGCTTCAACTTTTTGGGCTAGTCAATGAATTACGAGCTTAATCTTATCCTTAATGAATTAATGATTAGTAAATCCTAACCTATCATTTTATCATTTTGGGGCTACAAATAAAAAAGAAAGTTCAAACTAAGAAGCAACTAGGACCGATGTGCATTAGTAACCACCCCCGTCGCTTAATTTTTTTCCTAATAATAAAACTAGTTGAACGAATAACAACAATTCGAGCATTGCTGAGAACCCTCAGTCAAGAGCGATT
The DNA here is from genome assembly GCA_002079205.1 of Phalaenopsis hybrid cultivar. Taxonomy (NCBI): domain Eukaryota; kingdom Viridiplantae; phylum Streptophyta; class Magnoliopsida; order Asparagales; family Orchidaceae; genus Phalaenopsis; species Phalaenopsis hybrid cultivar. Next base: position 69,412 of record JXCR01011314.1, on the reverse strand, counting down.
ATTGTATCAAGATATCCGTGTCCGGAGTTCAATGGACACTTGTCACATGACAAGTGGGTCATACTGTGTAATACACTAGTTGAACAAGTTTTTAGAGAAGTGGGACCCACTTACCACATAACACAAGTCTCATTAAACTCCAGATTCAAATTTTTGTATTCAACGACCAGACGTAATAATTTTTCCTTGATCATAATACTAAAGGTTTGAATAAGACTTCGTTCGGAAAAACATTTAGGCTCCATCTCATCGTAGAGAAAATCAACTATAAATAAAAAGCTTCGTTCGAGCATTCTGATAAATTTGATCTTAATAATTTAAACTAATAGGATTGATCTCCAAAATTTAAAATGATGTCATGATAGACTTAATGACTACCAAATTTAATTAGATTTAATTAGTTTAGAGATTACAAAAAATCACCAACTCCCTTTCTTGTTGACTCATGGAAGAAACATCAAAAACTTCATTCAGTGGCAGCCAAAGATTATTATAGATGGATGTGAATTCATTATATCAATAATAAATAACAACAAAATAATCCAGCTACAACATATAATCTAATGAATGGTGGCCGCCGGCAACTCAGTCTTTATTCATTGATTATGTAGTGATCACATATGATAAAAATAAAATAAAATAAAAAAAAAGGAACATGAACCTTTCTTTATATGAAAAAGAAGCATGAGGGCCACAACTAAATGGGGGGAAATAAAAAAATTCTGCCCTTAATACTATTTGTAAGAATCTATCTACACCCCACCCAACAACTAAATTCATGAAGATACAGACAAGCCTGCAATGATACAAGCCACCTACCAATCTACATCAGAAGTTCTAAGCAATTCTGGTCTTGATCGGCTTCAGCTTCAGGCCCATGCTTTCCGGCGAGTAGAGCTCCGGCGAAATGCAGGAGGGGCTTAGAGGGCTCCGGGGGCTCAGGTTCAGTTGGCATGGCCTGTAAAGTCCATAGCCCATGAGGAAATACTCCATGGGGATCAGCATCGCATGGGGCTGCTCCTCTGTCACCACCGACCCACATACCTGGACCTGCAAGTCAGCGACAGTTTCGCGACTAGTTAGCCGTTAAAAGCCACATGTCCCTTGCATTACTCTTCTAACCAAGCCATTCCTATGTGCAGATGAGATAAGTGTGGATAGGTGCTGATTTGGTGGTATTCACTACAATACCACAAGAATACCATCAATATGCAAATGCAGATTCCATACGTAATATTTGCTCCATTTCAGGACACATGAAAATTTTTTAGGTTGCAGACTTTCATGTCTGCTGTTCTCAACTCCTTTCAAGTGAAATTTAGAGTTCATTGGGAGGTTTATGAATCGCTTCACAATTGTTGTCAAATAATTCTTTTGAAAAAAAAGTATGGAAAATATATACTAATTCATTGAATAAGACAATTCGGCCACAGCTAATCCCACATTATCTCGAACAAATCAAACTTTTTTTTTTTTGTCGGTGATCTTGGAGCATGAGACCTTTCGATGTGGAAATAAATGCCCATACATCAGGCCATCTCTCATCCACCAAAACATACTCTTTCTTACCTCAACAAGGGCGCAGTATCTCCTGTCTAGCTTGGAGGTCATGTGGAGGGCATCAGAGTGGAAGGGAGAGCTGTCACCGACAAATATCAATGTCCTGCATCGAAGCTTCTTCAGCTCTTCACTCAAGTCATGCCTCCTACTCAAAAGGCAAGAAGCACTGTTCAGTAAGAGGTACTTGAAGTCATCAAAATCATGTGAAACAGAATAAACATTAGATAAAAAGGTACCCATTCATGGATTGAAGAAATCGCCAGACGTTTATGCTCTGTCGTTCATCAAGAAGCTGCGAAGGGGGAGTAGAGAAAATTTAGCGAGATTGACTCTAATTGCAGAAACAGGATATGGAAAAAGGAATGTAGTCACTGAAAAACTAACGCTTCTGCAGGCCTGGACTATGTCTGATTCAGGTTCTTGCGAACTGCCACGAACTTCCTGCTGGAATCAACAGAATCATGAATCTAATGTTTTTTTGAAAAATATAATGCATATGCTTAAAAAAAGAAACTGAAGTATCTCACTTTACTGAAGTATCTCTGAAGCAAAAAATCTTTAATCAGCCCTGACATTCCATAGAAGTATAACAAATTCAACATCACCTGAAAGTATATACCCTAGAGATGAGCAATCACAGCACTTAAAAAAAATAAAAATTGTTTCTTTTGTTTATAGAGACTCAAACATCCCACATTTTGGGAGATTTAAGGATTTTAAAACATACTTTATTGTACAACCACTCAGTCCAGGAGGGAGCTTTACATAATGGAGATACAAGCATCAGACCAATAACTCGATTTCGATATCTTGACTGCATTAATTTAAAAGAGAGTCAAACGGTAAAAAATACAACTTTATTATAATGCTATTATAATTTAAGTATTAACAAGGAGACATACAGCAAAAAGGGTAAGGATGTAAGCACCCGCAGTGACTCCCATGCACATCACAGCTGCTAATCTGGATGAAAGGAGGCATTTTTAACAAACAAAAGATTCAAAAACCTGCTGATGAATCATCTCTAACCTTTTTAGATTTTCAAAAGAAGAATTATTATCAACATAACAAGAAATATTACCCAAAGAAATCAAGAACGTCAGCAACTTGATCTGCCAATTCATCAACAGAGGGCACTGGCAGGTCCATAGAAATAGGAGCAGCTCCAAACTGTAGAAACTCTTGAGGAAGACGGCAAAAATCATATGAGTAGGTTGTTCCAATTGAAGCAAAACAAACAATTACAACAACGGAATGAAAAATTAACAGAGGAGCTAAAACGAAATGACTGACCTCATGCCCTGGAGGGGTGATATGATAAATACAAAAATTATGAAGCAGCAAGGAAGCAGCCTCCGGGGCATACAACAATCCTTGAAAACATGACATATCTGGTGAAAAACCACAGAAACAAACTTTAAAATTACTTCCTCTCTTGTTCAATCATTAAGCATGAAAGACAACTTCTTCAAACTCTTATTTCAATCAAAGAAAATGTAAATTTAAACATATAAAAATGAGTCTCTCTCAAACAAAATATGATATTAAATGAAAATCTTGCCTTCGAATAGAAGAAAATACTATAAGAGAAGCAGAAAGTCGTTGACAACTAGCATGTGATCATGAAAATAATGCAATAAATTTTCCAAAATTGTAAATTCAGTTTCTTTCTGAATTTCCAAGCAGCTTCACAAATGTCCTTTTTACGTTTGCAAGAAAACACTAATAATTCTATTTCCACACAAAGAGGACAACAAATAAAGGATAAATCNGTTTGCAAGAAAACACTAATAATTCTATTTCCACACAAAGAGGACAACAAATAAAGGATAAATCGAAGCAAAGAGTATAAACTTCAACTTACAGTTCAACGCCACATCAGGATAAGTTACAAGGGCAGGCTTTTCATGATCGCCAAACACGGACACTGAAACAGACCCAAATCTTGTTTGTATAACGTGTTCCTACAAGCCAAACAAAACACACAAATTATTCAACATAACAAAATACAGCGCTTATTTCACATGAAAACATCGTCTAATAGATTATCACACCCTATAAACTAATCGAGCCATCAACAAACAGGGCAGAAATGCAAAGTTTCCCCAATCAATCAAACCAGCAAACCCGTTACATTTGTAANAGATTATCACACCCTATAAACTAATCGAGCCATCAACAAACAGGGCAGAAATGCAAAGTTTCCCCAAGCAATAAAACCAGCAAACCCTTTACATTTGTATATCAATCCCCGAATCAAATTGTAAAAAACGCCTTCAGCCACACATCCACATGCAGTTAAAAACACAACCGGCCAGAAAAAAATCCCTAAAAATCTATCAAAACCGTCGCCAAGATCGGGAGAAACAAAACCAGCATTGTAGAATCCAATCCCTTCTCATATAAACCGCATCAAAATCTTTTAAAAAAAGAATCNGGAGAAACAAAACCAGCATTGTAAAATCCAATCCCTTCTCATATAAACCGCATCAAAATCTTAAAAAAAAAAAGAATTAAATTATCCAATTCGATCGAATCGGGAGGCGGAAAGCAGATACTTATAAGCAGAATGCTTGAGGTTTACGGGGCCCAAACCTTCCCTCCAAACGAGATTCTCTCCACGTCAATGGACACGGAGCCGCTAGATTCTCCCATCAGCTCCCAAAGCCCCCCCTTCTTCTTCCTCCTCCCTCCGCTCTCCTTCTCTCTTTTCCTCTCCCACTGCAATTTATACGCAGGTCGGGTTAGGTTAAGCCCACCGACACCCGTCGGATCTCCACCATATCGCAGGCCTCGGACCCGAAGCTGGCAGGCGGTGGGGTCCACCAGAAGAGGTGAATGTAACCGCGCGGTTAATCGACCGACAGTTTGCGAGTCAAATGACGGAATTGCCTTTCGAGCACGAGCCAGCTGGTGGGCCGAACCGGCGCGGGCCCCGCCTTGACGAAGCGTGTTCGTGGGCCCGATTCACGGGCCCTGCTTGGTGACGTGGCCTGGGATCCAAGAAGAAGCTTTTGGGATTGCCATCTGGCACTTCTCGGGGTTATTTTTCTCTTTTAGGGCTAATAAAGCACGTTTTTCTTAAGGAAGTAAGAAATTAAGGGTAATTAACCTTTAAACGCGATTTTCATAATTGCAGTCATGCACTCGAGTTTTAAGAACGATGAAAAAATGACGTTTTTATGGAGTAGTGTTCGCGGACGCTCAAGAAATGGAGAAATTATTGCGTCGCATGCATCTCTGTATGCGGTGTTCGATCTTGATCGTAGATCACGGTGATTTACGGATTTACGGTGATCTACGGACAGGATTATTTCAGTTTTTTTAATAATTAAAAAAAATTTAGGTGGGGCCATCGAAATACATCCTGATCGTAAATCAGGTGATTTACGGTCCGGATCGGACACCGCACGCAAGATGCGTGCGGTGTCCGATCCGTATGGAATATTTTTTCCATTCTAACATGCTACCGTTCCATAATTCCGAAGCGGAATAAAATTCAAAAGAAAAGAAACAAATAAAGCTTTCAAAATGGATCGTTATTTGCAAATAGCAAATGAGCCGAACACGAACAAATAGCCGAAAACGAACAAAATTTTGTCCGTTCATATTTGACTAGTTTTTGCTAGAAATAATTAAATTATATATATTGACTACAAGGCTACAAAGATTTAATTTTTTTTTTATTTAATTGACTACAATGCTACAAAGATTTATAATAGATTAAAATTATTAATTGAAAATAGCAAAAAAAATACATTAAATTCTATTTAAATAATTTTTTTAATATAAGTAACAAGATTTAAATTTTGTCCTATCCTTAATATTTTTCAACCATGTGACTAAAACTGTCAACGTAGCTCATTGTTCTTGAACAGCTCGTGTTCAACTCAACAAGCAAACAAATCAGACATGAAAAAAAATTTTAAGCTCCATATATAAATAAGCTGAACACGAATAATGATATTTTTTAACAGGTCAAGTCTGAGCTTGCTCAAGCTCAACCGTTTGCACCTCTAATGGTTGCATACTTGACTAGGCTTGTTAAAATGAATCTTTGTTCGCGAACAACTCGTGTTCGACTCATTAAGCAAGAGAGTCGAACACGAACAATTTTTTTTTTTTTGTTTGAAATATAAATGAGGTGAAAAATAACGATATTATTTGTTAAGTTCGGCTCATTTATACACTATCCTTAATTTTTTTTTATTTTTTTAGTTTAGTATTAAAATTTAATGTACGGAATGATCATATGCCACGTCAGATCATGAACCTGCAATTTCATAATAATTTATAATGTACGGAATGATCATATGCCACGTCAAAATACTGGACCTGATTTTGCTCCCCTTCCAAATATATAAGACTATTCAACGCAGAATTTTCAACATCATATTAATTAGTGGCCCAAATCATGGAATTATGCGGATATTTTCCTTTGTTGAGCTTTCAGTCGAATCAGCAGCAACAGATGTCACAGTCAGTGGAGAAAAATTTGTGTGCGTAAAATCGTTTGCAGAGTTGTGTACAAGGGAGATTATTTAGAGATTATTGAAAAGTTATATTCGCGTTATATTTTTTTGTAATATCTCTGTAACCTACTTATTACCCCCAAATACCTTCTGAATAATCTCCGATGCACGCAGCTCAGCAAACGTCTTACGTACTCAAATTTTTCTCCAATAAGTGACACATTTTTTTCGAGTTCTAAAGTTGTTAGCAGTTTTATTTTTTATCGTAAAATATAATTAAAAAAATTATAACTTGAAAAAATAATATTATTCAATCAGTTTCATTACTATTTCGAAAAATAAAGTTTGTAATTCGACACAATCGCCAAGTCGGGCGACCGTGTGCCAACGCAACCTTTTTTGTACATACCATTTAATACGTACCAATATATACAACAATTAAATTCTATTAAATTTAAATCAGTAAAAAAATTATTTAAAACAATAGTAATTTTTTTAATTAATTAATCAAATTTTATATATCCAAAATGTGCAGTTTAAATTTATATCACGACATTAAAATTTATGATTTGTATTAATTTAATTCAAATTGTATTATTAAATTTAACTTTTATAAACTTTTAATTTTTAATGTTAGCAATTAAATTTAAAGAAAATAATTATTTAATTTAAGTTAAAATATTAATTAAAAATATTTAGTATTAATGATTATTTTTAATTCAGCGGTATAAATTTAAATAACATTTTGAATATATAAATTATGACAAATTAATTATTAAATAAATTTATTACTATTATTTTAAATACAATTTTGATGATTTAAATTTAATAAAGTTTAATTGTTGGGTTCATAAATACATAGGAATTAGATGGTATGTATGTAAATTTCGCTTAAAAAAAATGAAAGCAAATAAGAAATGCCCAATACCTTAATTTATAATATTAACATGATTTATGTTGAGCATCAAGATATTTATAAATATTCAATAATATAATTTTTTGTTTGTTTCAAAAGGTAATTATCTCAGCCATTATTATTTCATGAATGGTATGTGTTGGATAACTTATGATTGTAGGTACGGGCTTTATACCTTTGTATTGCACATAGATCGATATATCTGTTTGGGCAGCTTATAAATGTGGGGGCATTTTTAAAAATGTAGTGGCATTGTTTGGTTCAAGTGTTTTGACTGCTTATCCGAAAATGTGATTCCATTTTTACACTAAATGCAATTCGTGGGTCGAACCCCGCTGTCAACTCGCGGGCCGCGTTTCAAGATAAGTTATTTATCCTAAAACACACATATAAAAGAGATGTGTTCTCATGATAAAAATCTAATAATGAAAAGACTCGGATGTTTTGATCAGTTAAGATAATTCAGTCTATGAATGAAGATTTTTTTAGTAAACTATTTCCCTCAAGTAGAAATTATGTGATCATAAAGCACACGTACAATAAATTTTATGGTAATAATGACAGGTGATGGAGATGGTAAGAAGATATCTATTGGTTGTTCGATTTTAATGTCACCAGCGCGCGTTATAGTCAAGATGTATTTGTTTTATTTATAGTTTTTTTTTAATTATGAATAATTTTGCCTTTTAATTTTATTTATTTGTATCCTCTATAAAAGAGACTTACTGTATCACGGCCGTCGCACGGATGCAGTTCGACGTTCGCACGGCGAACGTAATAATTTTTCATTACATACAGACCACCCGATACTTCATATGTACAGATCAACCAAGTCATTTTCATTCATTTTTCAAGTTGTTGCCGAAATATCAAATTTTGTGTAAAACCCCAACCCATATTTTTAATTTTTATCAAATTCTCAATAGTTTGATCGTGACACGTAAAAATAACGATTTGGTAGTACAAAAAATCACTTGGGTGTTAATTTGTAAATATCAATGATTTGGATGGTCGGTATGTAATTATCCCTTAATATTTATAATTATTTTTATATTGCATCTGTTATATACAAACTACATCTAGAATCCCTATCGATTAATCTTTTGTCTTGCTATGTTAAGTTTAACTTTAATTATATAAGTTAAGCCTAACATACCATGTTGAGCATAATATTAATCAATCTATTATTTCGAATAAATTATACGTAGTACACACATTTGTGAGAATACCGTGGTCTGCTGGTAGAGTGGCCTCTCCAAAAATCACAAGTCCTCTCAGGTCACGGGTTCGAATCTCTGCGTATATAGGGTGTGAAACTCGAATATTTAACATACCTAAGGATGCTCGGGGCTCCTCCAATAACCTTCAGTCTTTCCCTTAAAAAAAAAATTAAAAAATTAAAACTTAGTACACACACTTAGCTCGTACTCATAGAGCCATAAGTTAGTTAACTCTATGGTTTATGAAGATTAGCCTACCAGCTAACTCTAGCTCAGTATAAGGTACCGACCCTAATATTAGAGCTCATTTAGATACAGGGTCTAAAATTGCTCTGAGTACATGCACACAATCAATTACATTGATATGATCTTTAATGTGAAACTGAATGTTTTAAGTATTGCATACATTAACCAAAAATGTTTTGAGAGGTTTATCAACTGAGAGTATTTTTATATGAAGAAAAATTTTAAAGCACTTATAGATTATAGCGCCTTATAAGATATCATGGAATGGAAACTACATGACTTCTATGTAAGAATGCGCTCAAATCAAGTACTTAATGTATAGTTTAAAACTTTATGACATTAATTGTAATATTAAATATTTTATAATATTGTATAACTATATTCAAAATGAATGTCTAGATGAAATAAATCTAGAAAGCATAAGAACACTCAAGTTTGAAGTCATTTAGGAACCTAAATATTAAAGGAATTTCATATGATCATGATAATTAATACGTGTCATCTAATGAAGTCTTTTAAAAATTATTGTTAGAATTAGTAAAATATCACTCTAAAAAATTATAAGAAAATCTTCATTCATCACGTGAAAAGACATAAATCTAGGTCTAAATGAGGATAGAGCTTATAGATTTAAGGAACTCTAGAATCTTGTTCGATGCATGATATTGACTGCCAACAACAATTGTCATTTGTCTCAATTTTCATGCTTGAATACTATCACTTAATCATCATTGTTGGATTGTAATTACTTGGCCAGCATTATCTAACCAATATAGTTTGGCTATGGTAGCCCAATTACTATTACTTCATCATTATCATCTTATTGTCATTGCTTGAACAATTTTCTATAACCATCGCCACTCGTATGCCATTGTCTAACCATCATCACTGTTACTCCTTTTTAACCTTCTATTACTGCCTCAACGTCTCTACTATAAAGACATGAGATCATATCGATGTTCCCAATTTTGTAATTACATCTTCTTTAATTTAGAAAAAAATAAAGAAAAGTTTGTCAGATATTTATGTAGTGGAACATTTTAGCTAGTTTGGGTTTCATGATGCATTTTTACTAAAACTTTCGCCTACAAATTTAAATCTCTCTTGCAATTATCATTTATATGTGTATGTGTGTTAGATCCTAGCAAGAAGTAAACATACTGAAATTTCTCTTCCTATAAGAAGAGGAATTATAGCACCTAATATGTATATGTGTGGAGAAAATATTTCGTCCAGACGTCTGGACAGTCAACAACCGACGGCCACATCGCCCGCTGATGATGTGTATGGTGACGTGGCCGCAGGTGATTGGCATATGTGTGTGTAAGTTTTGATATTTTTATTGATTCAATAGGAATTTTTTTTTACATAAAAACTCTAAAATATAATCTAAATTATTCAACACAATAATACTTAATATTTCATAAAAAAAAAAATCTTACAAATCATCGCGATTCTTCAATTTAAGATGTATGATTGAATTAAAGTTAAGAAAAAGAATGACCTTCTTTCACTGTTTCTTCAACAATCTCATCATCATTGCATTAAATGATGAATATTGATTTTCCATGGAGAAACAAAGATCACCTTCCTTCTCCAATGGAGCCGTTGTGCCTTAAAGGCGCATCATTTGAAGGATTTTTATCTAAATTAATTTCAGTATTGGGATCTGATGACTCAAAACCTCGGCTATTTGTTGCTCTTGTATCTGTTGATCTCGAAAATTCGCCATCTGCAAAATTGCTGCTTATATCGTTGAACTGCCATTCTATTAGATAGCTCGGCCTTGTGGTGACCTCGCTAACCTCGATATCTCCGGCCAGCATAGCCACCACTCTCGACATCGGCGGCCGTAATGTCGGCGATGCCTGGATGCATTGAAGAGCAACGCCGATCACTCGGGTGGCTTCATCTCTATTGTATGACGATAAACTGGAATCCACCATCTCCAGTTCATGCTTCTGTTCGTATAAACGCCAAGCCTGAAATATAAGAATCAAGAAGACATGTAAGGTACTGATTTTGTGTCATGTTTAGGGTGTGTTACAATTTCCTTCAGTTATTGAAATTAGGGTTTTCCTTCTTAGTGTTTGTGAAGGCGGCTATCTTAATCTTCAATTTCTTGGTATTTTTATGAATTAACTCGTCATTGAATCTGTGTTTATCTAGATCGAATGGCATACATTTTTGTTTGGTTCTTAATTTATAGAGGAAATGATCAATTGCAGAAATCGTTGCGTACCCAATCAAGCAAGTAGACTTTCTCATCCTCAAGGGTAGGATCTGAATTAGGCCTACCGCTAACAATTTCAAGAGCGACAACTCCAAAACCAAACACATCAGCCTTCTCGGTTAGATGCCCTCTCATAGCATATTCAGGTGCAAGATAACCTCTGCAAATATCACAACAATGAATTAGAAATGTTGCTGAAACTAAATATTGTTAGAAAAATTTGTAAAAAATGATATCTCCACGCACATCGTGCCTGCAACTCTAGTGCTGATGTGAGTCTTCTTGTCATCATAAAGCTTAGCCAAACCAAAATCTGATATCTTTGGATTAAGATTACTATCTAATAGAATGTTGCTGGATTTAACATCCCTGTGAACAATTCTCACACTCGAATCCTCGTGAAGATAAGCTAAACCTCTTGCTGCTCCCACACAAATCTCAAAGCGTGTTTCCCAATCAAGTTGCAAACCGCTTTTTCCTGCAAAATGAGACCAATGAGATGCAGGAATACTTGAAGCTTCTGCTATGAGCTTCTGGTTATGTTAGAACATACCGAAAATAGCTTTATCCAAGCTCTTATTTTCCAAATACTCATAAACCAACAGCCTCTTGTCTCCCTCAATGCAGCAACCATACAACTTAACGAGATTACGGTGTTGGACTGCTGATATAGTTGCTATTTCTGCCATGAATTGAATCTTCCCTTGGTGAGATGCGACTGAGAGTTGCTTCACAGCCACCATTCTTCCATCATTTAGTTTACCCTTTGGATGAAGCAAGTTAACACTTTTTACTACATTTTCTACGAGGGTTATAAGTTATTTGTACCAAATTAGTTGATTAGCATTGATATTGTGATTATATAGCTTTGAGTAAGAAGTGCACTATATACTTCCATTATACTTCTAGAGAAGATTAAAAAGGTTGTAAAAATAAACTATTTTAAGGTAAACTTTTGGTTAAAATAAAATTTAATGTTTTCAAATATAGGCAAAAGCAAACCTTGTACACAGGCCCAAATCCTCCCTCGCCTAGAAAATTCGACTGGTTGAAATCCTCAGTGGCTGTTCTCAATTCAGCATAGCTGAATGTGTTTGGTCTGATACTCATTCCTAACAACTCTGTATTTTTTGGCATATTGAGAAACAGAATTAACTTAGGCAACTTCAAAAATGAAAATATAAACAATTTTTTATACAGACTGAAAATTTTCCATAATCCTTTAAGAAACTTACCTTCTTCATCTTTCTTAAGTTTTTTTTGCTTATGTCTACACACTAATATTGCAAAAATGACGAGTCCCAGTGCAACAACACCAACTACAATCCCTACTACTAAGCCTGTTTTGTTACTTGATGAAGAGGAATTTGGGGCTTTGTTGCTGACAGATGGGGTGAAATCTGTAAAATTAGATAATGGTAAGATAGCTTTGGGGAAATTTCACCTACTAGATCATATGAAAATTCATACCATAAGGAGATACGCTGATTGCGGAAATGGATGGACCATAGTAGCCTTGACTAGGAATAAAACTTGTACCCTTTCCTGCCCAAAATAAATGTATTTCTAGGAAGTTGTTTGTTACAGGAGCTTGGTACTGCTTCAATACTACTTTAAAAGATTTCCCTCCAGCTTCCTTTCTCATATCAAAGTCCTTCTCCTTGAGCATTCCCTGAAATTATATATTAGATATGATGTTAACAACTTGACAACAAGAAAATTAACTAAAATACTCAATTAATTGTAATGTTGCTATATTCTGGTTTCATGTGCACAAGTTTCAATATATAATGTTATTATATTACCCCCTCCCCACCCCCAGACTTAAAAAATATAAATCTGACAGTACTCGAACATAATTATTTACCTGTATATAAATGTCAAAAACCCTTCTTCCTAAGCTCTTCCAAGTTGGTGGATCTACTAATCCAATCTCAGAAAACTGTAGTTTTATTGTATAGTTTCCATTTTCAAGCCCCAAACCATAATATCTTAATGAGGAAGGTGACATCCTTGCAGTCTGAAACAGCTCTGAATCCAGTGTGTTCTGTGATATGGTCTGAGAACTAATTATATTATTTGTATCAGGATTTGAGGCACCTGCAAAGCTTCCAGTGTTGCTTACTGCCCATTTGTAAGGATCAGTCACAAAATAAGATGCTGTACTGAGATTAGCATTATCCTTCTCATAATTAGTTCCATCAGAACTTGTCAAGCTTGCACTTCCACCACACTTTATTCCAAACTGAGAATCTGCTAGTTTAAAAATACTTAATAGATTGTTTTCTACAATATGTTTGTTGTTCATGAGGACAAAAATGCACGAAAATTTGAAGGATGACTTACATACTGGTGAGCCGCGGAAGCATGGTAAGTCTCTTTGAAGACACTCCAATCCTGAAGGTAAGACACTGGAAGTGAAATTATAGATAAAATTTCGAGTTTCAGGTCTGAATCTAAATGAAATTCAGGCTTCACAGATGACAGTGCACGAGAGGAGTTACCTGTTATTAGAATTGTCTAGGAAAAAATTGTTGGCGACCAAGTTCCTATCATCATGAAAAAAAAAAACTCTGTAAATTTTTGTTTTCTATTTATTTGAAATGAAACTGAAAACCTGCTATAGGAAAGATTTAGGAAATGTTGGTTTAAATTATCATATATGCTAATTATACATAGTGGGATTTTTTTATATTTTATTGTGTTATATTTCCTCATTATCAAGGATATCCTCCATTATTATGAAGCTTTTTATGGTTCTTTTCTTTTACTTATATATATATATATATATATATATA